>JANAVB010019810.1:32500-105039 GCA_029216955.1 Iris pallida | reverse complement strand
AATGTCTTTTTTCTAGCTTTCATGATAGTGGCCTTTCATGGCGCAGTCTTGATTCTAGTACATGTCTAGCTCCTTGATAGTGGCTCATCGTAGCGCACTCTTGTCTTGATATTGTCGTATCTTGTTGTGGCTTGTTGTAGTGCACAATCTTGCTTGTCTTGTCCAGTCTTGCATGTCTCATGTCTAGGATGGATTCTGCGGAATGCCACACCCAGAATCCAACAAGAAAATGTTAAGGACTAAATAACTCGCTTGATTACCTAGATCATTGGAGACTTTCCCGGTTACCTGTTGCCCCTTTGGTCTTGGTCTTATATATACATATATATACGTGGGATTTAGAGCTATCTGTCATGATGAGCACTCTTTCAGAACACCGTCGAGTGGGGCACCTCCTTAGGACACATGTATCTTACTACAGTGTGTCTATGCTTGTTTTTTTTGGCTTGGATCATTCAGGTAGCAGCAGACAGGTAACTGGAATCGAATTTCTCAAACTTGCATGTGTTAGTAATTAGGATTGTGCTAACCCTAGTTAGCTAAAGTATCAAGCCGTACTCATTGCTTGGCCGTGATTGATGGATATAGTCCAATCATGTCTAGTCTAGTCTTGCTCCAGTTTATCTTATTGCAGTACTTAGCTTTCCTGTTATTCCTTATGCTATTCTTTCTACTACATATTCGGCTTCACCATATGCTCATATGTCCAGTTTATTCTATGTATTCACTTGCTATCCTTCTTGCATGTTCCAGTTTCCTTTCATAAATACTGTGGTACCAATTTACTATTCTAGTCTCGTTTACTGCTTTATCTTAGAGATGTTATAAATTGCATGCTAGTTTTAGTTCATAGTTTGGCTTCCTTTGTGGTACTTGCTATTGGGGTTCGAACCCCACTGGTTTTGTATTGACCAGATTTAGTTGAGGAGCCCGAGGATCTTCTGGACCTTCCACTCGATGGTGACCACCCGGAGCACCAGGGGACTTGAGTGGGTGTTTTTCTCTTACCCACTCTTTTCTGTACATATTCTTTTGAGGCGTTTAGCCACCGAGCACGTGTTTAGCTCGTGTTTTGGACTTGACATTTGGCCTACGAGCTTAGACATGATGTTATATTTCTAGACTGCAGCTAGAGCTGATAATGTATTACTTAGTTTTGCTAGTTCTTCATTTTGTATTACTAGCTTCATGATCATCTATATATTATAGTTTGGGACGCTTTACTGTCTTATTTGCATGATGATCATATTCTTATACCTTACTTCTTATCTGAGACTGCGATATCTGGATTATGTGACCTAGGATTGACTGTTGGTTTGTAGCAGTGACCCCCATCTATACAGTTTATACGTTGTTTCGGAGTACTGGAGTACTTTGGTATACGTAGCTGGCCTGGTCCGTCCCTATTGCCAGTATTCTGGTTCTGGGGTGTGACAAGTCAACTATGGCATATGAGACTCGATCATACAAATATGGACACAATTTCAAAACTATCCACAAAGAAGTTAGTACGCGGCTTACCGGACATATCTTTCAAGAAGGATAACGAATGTGAAAAGAACAAAGCTACCCGATCTGTCTTTAAATCTAAGAACGCTGTAAGTACCACTAGACCTATACAATTGTTGCATATGGACTTATTTGGACCAAGTAGAATTGCTAGTCTAGGTGGTAAGTTATATGCATTTGTCATTGTAGATGATTTCTCTAAATACACATGGGTATATTTTCTTTCACGCAAGAACGATGCTTTGTCAGAATTCGTCACCTTTTGCAAGAAAGTACAGAATGAAAAAGGTTTCATGATTACTCGCATTCGTAGTGATCATAGCATCGCAGCAGCATCAGAGTGATGTTCTTACCCATTCTGTCCAGACGGCTTTGGATAGGGGTGGTGCTCAGGTCTACAATTCTGCGAGCAGCTTCAGACGTCTCCATCCCCCGTACTTCTATGGTACACAAGATGCTATTGTGTCTGATGCGTGGCTTCAGGATACTGAGGCCATTTTGGAGATGGCAGGGATTCCGGCTAGGGAGCGTGTGGCAGTTGTTAGGTTGCAGCTCTTGGATTTGGCCCGCGACTGGTGGACGGCTCATGAGGTGTCTCTTGTGGCACCGATAGCTTGGGCCGATTTTAGCGAGAGGTTTCAGACTCGCTATTTTGATGCAGTATCGCGTTATATCTGCAGCAGAGGTTCATTGGCTTACAGCAGATGAACAGGACCGTCGACGGCTATACGGCAGAGTTTAGCAGGCTCAGTCGGTTTGCTCCTTCCTTAGTGGCGACCGAGTTAGACAGGGCGAGAAGGTTCCAGCTGGGGCTTCATCTGGAGATCATACTGGCAGTTGAGCAGCATAAGTTCCAGAATTTTGATACAGTGATGAGGGCGGCGAGGAGGCATGAGTACACCTCGCAGAGGATCGTTGATAGAGTTGAAGGTCAAAAGAGGC
Organism: Iris pallida; assembly: GCA_029216955.1. Taxonomy (NCBI): domain Eukaryota; kingdom Viridiplantae; phylum Streptophyta; class Magnoliopsida; order Asparagales; family Iridaceae; genus Iris; species Iris pallida. The sequence continues at coordinate 102,588 of JANAVB010019810.1, read as the reverse complement.
TCATATTTAGAGGGAATCTTCTTCCTAGTCGTCAGCACCAGCTCCAGCAGTCCGAGCTTTGAGGATTGGATCTTTGAGGGGACCGGTTCCGGCGGCTTCCTTTCAGCAGTCGTCTCAGCCGCGTCCTCAGCAGCAGAGGCATTCTTCCTCAGTTGGTTGTTCCTATTGCGGAAAGGGAGGGCATGTCTTATCAGAGTGTCGTAGGGCACAGGGCTTATGCCTAGCTTGTGGAGCACCGGACCACAAGATAGGGGCTTGTCCTTGGAGGAGTTCGGCTGGATCAACACCTTTCCAGCCAGCAGTTCAGCAGTTTAGGGCACCAGCACCGGTTCAGCATCAGCAGGCCCAGAGGCTACTACCGATGCAGTCTCATCAGTTCCAGCAGCAGAGGCCTCAGCAGTATGCTCGGCTCAGGCTCAGAGGCAGAGGGGTCCAGCAACCAGAGTTCAGGGTTAGGCTTTTACGCTTTCTATGGAGGAGGCGCTAGCAGCAGGGAAGGTGGTCGCAGGTACCATTCTTGTTCACTCTCATTCAGCTTCAGCTTTATTTGATTCTGGTGCTTCGCATTCGTTTATATCTGTACGATTTGTGACACATATTGGTTTAGAGCCATAATCTTTACCTGTAAGATTGAATATACTTACTAGTAACGGTCTAGTAGGAGTAGACCGAGTCTATGCCTCGTGTAGAGTCATAGTATGTGGGAGAGAGTTTTCCGCAAGGCTGATAGAGTTTTATGGGCGATTATCATGTCGTTCTAGGTATGGATTGGTTTAGTGCTCGACATGCTTCGATAGATTGCCATGTTGGCAAGGTTATCTTTCGTGTTCCGAATGAGGAGGAGTTCTCATTCTCTAGAGGCGAGGTGGAGTCTTCACCGACGGTCATGTGGATGGCAGTAGCCGAGGAGGTTCAGTTGCCCAGAGTAGTTTGCGAGTTTTCTGATGTGTTTTCCGAGGAGTTTCGGGTATGCCTCCAGTTCGGGAGATTGAGTATTATATTGATTTGGTTCCGAGCAGAGCCAGTGTCAGCGTGATTCTACAGGATGTCTCCTTCAGAGTTGTTGGTGTTGTATCAGTCTATTAAGGAGCTTAGGACCAAGGGATTCATTCGTCCTAGTAGATCACCTTGGGGAGCTCTAGCCCTTCTTGTGAAGAAGAATGATGGTTCATCACGTATGGTCATTGACTATCGTCAGCTTAACGCGGTGACCGTGAAGAACAAGTATCCCTTGCCCAGAATAGATAACTTGTTCGACCAGCTTAGTAGAGCGGCTGTGTTTTTGAAGATCGATTTACGGTCTGGGTACCATCATCAGAGTCAGAGAGCAGGATATACCCAAGACGGCATTTAGATCTCGATATAGCCATTGTGAGTTCCTTGTTATGCCTTTCGGAGCGACCAATGCGCCAGCGATCTTTATGGATCTCATGAATCGCATCTTTATGCCCTACTTAGGCCAGTTTGTGATAGTGTTTATTATGATATCTTGGTCTATAGTCGGACTGAGGCAGAGCACGAGCAACATCTTCGCGTGGTTCTTCAGATTATTTGGGACCATCAACTTTATACGAAGTTCAGCAAGTGATTTCTGGCTCGATCGAGTCTCTTTCTTGGGTCATATTATTGCCGAGGTGGTGTTGAGGTGGACCCCAGGAAGGTTGAGGCTATCGAGGGTTGGCTAGTACCTCGTACAGCTTCAGATGTACGCAGCCTTTTGGGATTAACAGGCTACTACAGACGGTTTGTGGCAGACTTTGCTAGGATCTCCGCACCCTTGAGACGGCTGACGTGTAAAGATGTTGCTTTGAGTGGTCAGATGCTTGTCAGGTTTCTTTTGAGAAACTTAAGCAGTTTTTGATTTCAGCTCATATTCTGATATTACACGTCGGACCAGGTGGGTTCACGGTATTGTGATACGTCAGGCCGGGGACTTTGTTGTGTCCTTATACAGTACGATCGAGTGATAGCTTATGCGTCTCGGCAGCTTCGGGACCATGAGAAGATCTGTTCGACACACGATCTTGAGTTGGCCGCAGTTATGTTTGCCCTCAAGCTCTGGAGGCATTATCTATATGGTGATCTAGTGGAGATTTTCACTGACCATAAGAGCTTGAGGTATGTGTTCACCTAGAGGGATTGAACATACGACAGAGGAGGTGGCTTGAGTTACTGAAGGATTATGATGTTGATCTTCAGTATCATCCTGGGAAGGCAAATATCATTGCAGATGCTTTGAGCAGGAGACCCGGAGTATATTTCTTGACGGAGCAGCATCACCTTCAGGAGGATCTTCAGGAGATGGGCATTGAGGTAGTGCTACCTGGTGAGGCAGCTATGATGGCAGGCTTTCAGTTCAGTCTACCATTGTGGATAGGATCAGAGCAGCTCAGTCAGGGGATGCCAGGCTTCAGCAGCTCAGAGCAAAGTGTGTGGCAGGACGCAGAGTAGAGTTGTACATCCATGAGGATGGGATACTCCGATTTGGGAGTCACCTTTGTGTGTCGAATGGAGATATTCGATAGGAGATTATATTGGAGGCCCACAGTTCTCAGTATTCTGTTCACCCAGGAGGGACGAAGATGTACCGAGATATTCGTCAGAATTTTTGGTGGAATGGTATGAAGAGGAGATTGCTCGGTTTGTCTCTCGATGCTTAGTTTGCCAGCAGGTCAAGGCTGAGCACCAGAGACCGGCCGAACTTCTCCATCCTTTACCGATTCCGGAGTGGAAGTGGGATCATATTACTATGGACTTCATGACTGGTCTTCCTAGAACCCTGACTAGTAGAGATGCTATTTGGGTTATAGTAGATCGACTCACAAAGGTTGCCCACTTCCTATCTTTCAGAGTTGGTCAGTCTACAGAGCAGTTGGCCGACTTGTACATGAGGCATTGTCAGATTACATGGGGTGCCAGTTAGCATAGTCTCATATCGAGATTCCAGATTCACTTCTCATTTCTGGCTGAGTCTTCACCAGAGTCTGGGTACCCGTTTGAGTTTCAGTTCAGCATACCATCATCAGACAGATGGTCAGTCGGAGCATACGGTTCAGACCTTGGAGGATATGCTTCGATCATGCACTCTTGACTTCAGTGGTTCTTGGGAGGATCACTTGTATTTAGTGGAGTTCTCTTACAACAATAGCTTCCAGGCGAGCATTAAGATGGCACCTTTCGAGGCTTTGTATGGTAGGAGATGTAGGTCACCCCTAGCTTGGGATGACATTGGAGAGAGACAGATGCTTGGTCCAGAGATGATTGCTCAGTCAGTTAGAGTAGTCAGGCAGGTCAGAGAGCATCTCAGAGTAGCTCAGGATCGACAGCATCATTGGACAGATCAGCATCGACGCCATCTTGAGTTCTCTATCGGCGACCACGTATTTCTTCGAATTTTGCCTACCTGTGGTGTCATCAGGTTTGGCGTACGGGGAAAGCTTAGTCCTAGATTTATTGGGCCATTCAATATTCTCGAGCGAGTAGGGGATATATCTTATCGTCTTCCTCTTCCACTGTCGTTGTGCGAGGTACATGACGTATTTCACGTATCTCAGCTACGTCGGTATGTTCCGGATCCGAGCCATATCCTAGATCATTCTGAGCTAGTCGTTGGTACGGACCTATCGTATGAGGAGAGGCCCATATCCATTTTGGACCAGAGGGAAAAGATTCTCAAGAACTGGACTATCCGATTAGTTTGTATTGCTTGGGATTATCACTCACCGGGCGAGTCGACTTGGAAGCGCAAGGATGATATCCAAGCTCGTTACCCGTATCTGTTTGACTCGTGAGGTATACTTATTCGTATATCTATGTTCTACCTTTTGAGTGTGATTGTATGAATACATGATGTTGTTATTTACGTATGTTTAAATTGCTTTTACATTTCTTGTGCATTACTCTAGTTAGATTTCATGCTTTATGAGTTTCCCCATCTTGATCCTGATAGCATGTTTTCTTGGATTTCTAGCTTACTTTTGATTACCTTAAGGAAATTTCGAGGACGAAATTTTTCTAAGGAGGGGAGAGTTGTGAGACTCGTCTCACAGTATCGGTATTTATATACGGATACGTATTTTGCAGTATATTTCGTATTTTTTGGTTTTCGGAATGCTTTAAAATTTTCCCAAAACTATAGGTTTTCTCCTTGATCGGCATACCGCCAGTATACCGGTGTATACCGACGGCATACCGCCCGGACATATTTTTTACACTTTAGATATTTTCGATTTCAGATATTTCATGAATAGTATTTCGGATATTTTCATGAATAGTATTTCGGATATTTTCGTGAATAGTGTTTAGATATTTTCGTAAATAGTATAGATGCACCCTATTATCCAATGGATATTTTTTTGTTTGGGTGGCCACGATTGACTAAGATTTTGACATGGATCACGATCCAACAGCTAAGATTAATTTTCCCTTCTATATATACCATTTCACTTTCTCTCTCATCTCTCTTTTCATTCTCTTCACTCTCTCTTCATTTCTTCTTCCCTTCTCTTTCTTTGGAGCTTGCCAAGAGCTTGGCCTTGAGGTCTAGAGTGTGGTTTCGTACCCCTCTTGGTGGTTGAGTAGAAGATTAGGCTTGGAGCTTAACCTAGGCAAGTACATCTTGCCAAATTCTGTCATTTTTGTTTTCCTTGGTATTAAATGCTTAGAATTGCCTTAAACTCATTTTGTTAAATATGTTTTCCTTATGATTCTCGTATATATGTATGTTTCCAAAATTAGTTTAAGCAAGGTTTTGATTTTCTGTTAAAACCCAATAGTGACTTAGTAGAAACCTTGGTATCAAGAGTGATACTGGTGTTACCATCACAGATCTTGGTCACATATACACATATGAGGTCCTCACCTAGTTTGTATACCATAGATTTTGAGTTTGGTGGATATCGGAACCCTTTTCGGTATCCCGAGGACCTATTTTTGGGAGTATTTTGAGGTATTTATATATCAAATGTTTTTATTTGTGAAAACTAATACTTCCATGTTGTAGGGAATTCAATTCTATGCAATTTTGACTTTTGAAATCCGAATTTCGATTTAAAACAAAGTTTTTATGGCCGAAACAAGTTTTGACAAAAATCTGGATTTTGTTGCTGTTTGGAAGATCGGTATACCGACGGTATGCCGGTGTATACCGACGGTATGCCAATTTTTGCACCAGAAACTTTCTGTCTTTAGGCCGGAATACCGCCGGTATGCCGTTTTATGCCGTTTTAGTCTGTTTTTGCCCGTTTCTGTCCGTTTTTGTCCGTTTTTGATATTCTCTTCGACTATAATGATTTCTTAACATAATAAGATGATCTTGCATACTTAGAAAATGATTGTACACCCTATATACACTTGATACTAGCACATGTTCAATCATTTTTCTATAAAATATACTTAGCTTTAATTATTCTTTCCTACTTGCCATGATATGTCTTTTGATATATTCTTTCTTACATGCTATGATAATTGTTGCCATGCCTTCTTTGCCTACTTGATAGTGACCCGTCGTGGTGCACTCTTGAACATGTCTTTTTCTAGATTGCATGATAGTGGCTTGTCATGGCGCACTCTTGATTCTAGTACATGTCTAGCTCCTTGATAGTGGCTCGTCGTAGCGCACTCTTGTCTTGATATTGTCATGTCTTGTTGTGTCTTGTTGTAGTGCACAATCTTGCTTTTCTTGTCTAGTCTTGCATGTCTCATGTCTAGGATGGATTCTGCAGAATGCCACACCCATAATCCAATAAAAAATATTAAGGACTAAACAACTCGCTTGATTACCTAGATCATTGGAGACTTTTCCGGTTAACTATTGCCCTTTTGGTCTTGGTCTATATATATATACATGGGATTTGGAGCTATCTGTCATGATGAGCACTCTTCCAGCACACCGTTGAGGGGGGCACCTCTTAGGACACATGTATCTTACAACAGTGTGTCTGCTATACTTGTTTTTCTTTTGGCTTGGATCATTCAGGTAGCTGCAGGCAGGTAACTAGAATCGAATTTCTCAAACTTGCATGTGTTAGTAATTAGGATTGTGCCAACCCTAGTTAGCTAAAGTATCAAGCCATACTCATTGCTTGGCCGTGATTGATGGATGGAGTCCATTCATGTCTAGTCTAGTCTTGCTCCAGTTTATCTTATTGCAATACTTAGCTTTCCTGTCATTCCTTACATGCTATTCTTCCTACTACATGCTCGGCTTCATCATATGCTCATATGTCCAGTTTATTCTATGTATTCACTTGCTATCCTTCTTGCATGTTCTAGTTTCCTTTCGTAAACACTGTGGTACAAATTTACTATTCTAGTCTCGTTTACTGCTTTATCTTAGAGATGTTATAAATTGCATGCTGGTTTTAGTTCATAGTTTGGCTTCCTTTGTGGTACTTGCTATTGGGGTTCTGACCCCACTGGTTTTGTATTGACCAAATTTAGTTGAGGAGCCCGAGGATCTTCCAGACCTTCCACTTGATGGTGACCACCCGGAGCACTAGAGGACTTGAGTGGATGTTCTTTCTTTTACCCACTCTTTTTTTTGTACATATTCTTTTGAGGCGTTTAGCCACCGAGCATGTGTTTAGTTCGTTTTTTGGACTTGACATTTGGCCTACGAGCTTAGACATGATGTTATATTTCTAGACTGTAGCTAGAGCTGATCATGTATTACTTAGTCTTGCTAGTTCTTCATTTGTATTACTAGATTCATGATCATCTATATATTATAATTTGGGACGCTTTACTGTCTTATATGCATGATGATCATATTCTTGTACCTTACTTCTTGTCTGAGACTGACATATCTAGGATTATATGACCTAGGATTGACTGTTGGTTTGTAGCAGTGACCCCCATCTATACAGCTTATATGTTGTTTCGGAGTACTGGAGTACATTAGTATACGTAGCTGGCCTGGTCCGTCCCTACTTGCCAGTATTCTGGTTCTGGGGCGTAACAAGTCAACTATGGCATATGAGACTCGGTCATGCAAATATGGACACAATTTTAAAACTATCCACAAAGAAGTTGGTACGCAGCTTATCGGACATATCTTTCAAGAAGGATACGGTATGTAGCGAATGTGAAAAGAACAAAGCTCCCGATCTGTCTTTAAATCTAAGAACGCTGTAAGTACCACTAGACCTCTACAATTGTTGCATATGGACTTATTTGGACCAAGTAGAATTGCTAGTCTAGGTGGTAAGTTATATGTATTTGTCATTGTAGATGATTTCTCTAAATACACATGGGTATATTTTCTTTCACGCAAGAACGTTGCTTTGTCAAAATTTGTCACCTTTTGCAAGAAAGTACAGAATGAAAAAGGTTTCATGATTACTCGCATTCGTAGTGATCTTGGCGGCGAATTTGAGAATGCAGAGTTCAAGCAATTCTGTGACACACACAGTTATTTGCATGAGTTTTCCTGCTCTAGGACTCCACAATAAAATGGAGTTGTGGAACGTAAGAACATGACTCTATCTGAAATGGCTAGAGTAATGTTGAACCAGTTTAGTCTACCTAGATACTTTTGGGTTGAAGCTGTCAATATAGCGTGCTATATTCTCAGTAGGGTTCTAATTCGACCTATGTCGAAGAAGACTCCCTATGAGTTATGGTTTGATAGAACACCCACTGTTTCTTATTTCAATATATTTGGTTGTAAATGCTTTATTCTTAATACTAAAGACAACCTGAGTAAATTTGATAAAAAGGCTGATGAAGGTATCTTTTTAGGTTATACGGCAAAGAGCCAAGGGTGCAGAGTTTTCAACAAGAGAACCATGATCATCGAAGAATCAATTAATGTCAAGGTTGATGAACTAAATCAATATTTAGACGATGACGATAATGAAGACGTGATTACACCAAGTACAGCTACTGCAAAACCTTCACACAAAGATGCAGAACCTTCACACCAAGCACCAGCAATCCTGAGGATATGCCAAAAGAGATAAGATTCTTGGCAGATCATCGAAAGGACTTGGCAATTGGTAAAATTACCAAGGATGTAAGTACTCGTTCCTCTAATAAAGATATAGCTTCTTGTGTTGCTTTTGTTTCACAGCTTGAACCCAAAAACATTGAACAAGCATGTAGTGATAATTTTGGTTATATGCTATGCAAGAGGAATTAAACCAATTCGAACGGAACCAAGTTTGGGAACTTGTTCCCAAGACCATTGATTATCCGGTCATTGGCACCCGTTGGGTATTTCGAAACAAACTGAATGAGAATTATTTAGTGACTCGTAATAAGGCTCGACTCATAGCTCAAGGAAACAATCAAGAAGAAGGTATCGACTACGATGAGACTTATGCCCCAGTTACGAGATTAGAATCTATTCGCATGTTATGTGCATTTGCATGTTTTCATAATTTCAAGTTATTTCAAATGGATGTTAAAAGCGCATTTTGAATGGTTTTATAAAAAAAGAAGTTTATATAGCTCAACCTCCAGGTTTTACTGATTTAAAAAATTCTGATTATGTTTTCAAGTTGAAGAAAGCCTTATACGGTTTGAAACAAGCCCCTCGTGCTTGGTACGATCGTCTAAGCTCTTTTCTACTTGACAACGATTTTTCAAAGGAAAAGGTTGACACTACACTGCTTATAAAATCTTTGAATAACAATCTTCTTTTGATTCAAATCTATGTAGATGGTATTGTTTTTGGATCCACTGATGAATCTCTTTGTTAAGAATTTTTAAAGTGTATGCAGAATGAGTTTGAGATGAGCATGATGGGAGAGCTGAAATTCTTTCTCGGACTGTAAATCAAACAAACCAACAATGGGACATTCAAAATCAAGCAAAGTACACAAAATATCTATTAAAGAAGTTCGACCTAGAAGCAGTCAAACCACTTAGCACTCCAATGGCGAGCGACTTCAACCAAGCTTGATATTGATGAACATGGCAAACCCGTCGACATACGTAAGTATCGAGGTATGATCGGTAGCGTACTGTACTTAACTGCTAGTCGACCAGACATTATGTTTAGGATTTGCTTGTGTGCACGTTTTAAGCCAATCCTAAGGAATCACATCTGTGCGTAGTTAAGCGTATCTTTCGATACCTTAAAGGCACTTCTTCTGTCGGCTTATGTTATCCTAAAACTACGTCATTTGACCTAATCGATTATTCTGATGCTGATTTTGCTGGATGCAAAGTAGATAAAAAAAGTACCAGCGGCACATGTCATTTCCTAGGAAAAGCCCTAGTCTCTTGGTTTAGCAAAAAGCAAAATTCTGCCGCATTATCAACAACTGAGACTGAGTATATCACCGCAGGACGTTGTTGTGCACAAATTTTGTGGATGAAGCAAACTTTAGAAGACTTTGGATTGCATTACACACACATAACCATTTTCTGTGATAACACTAGTTCTATTAATTTGACTAAGAATCCAGTATGTCACTCTCGTACTAAGCATATCGAGATTCGATATTATTTTCTTAGAGATCATCAACAAAATGGAGATATAGACCTTGTATACATAGACACACAAAATCAATTGGCTGACATATTCACAAAACCTCTAGCGGAAGATCGTTTCAATTATTTATGTCGAGAATTAGGAATTTTAGATGTCAATAATATTAATTAATTTTGTTTTTAATTAATTTATTCAATACTCAATAACTATTTTTGAGACAAGCCTACAAAGAGTCTGTCTGTTACCACGACTATGGTCGAAGCGAAGCGGTACTTAATTGTTCTTCGGTGAACTCCCGTTAGCTGGGACAGTACTCCTACAACTAATCTGAAACAGATGCTGAGTAAAGAAAATTAATTTATAAAATAATATTAAATATATTATTTGAAGTTTAAAATTACTAAACTTTGAATTAAATATTTAAAATGAGTTGATGAAAAGGATATGGCCCACTAATTTTTTAAAAAAAACTAGGAGAACCCTAGGCGAATTCGGCCCGAGTTCGGTCCGAATTCGGCCAGAGTTCTGTTGGTGCTGTATGTTTTTAAGTCAAAACCTGAGGCCTTCTCCTATTCATCTCTTCCAAACTAATTCATCACAACAACAACAGCAGCAGAAGAACCTCCAAACCCTAGCTATTCTCCACTCCCTTTCTTCCAATATACGTAGAGATTTCGATCCAAAATTTGGATTCGTCCGGAGAATCGCGTCCTGTATAACATACTTGATTCTCGGAAGGTATAACTCCTTCTCCTCCACTTTCAAATTTTTAGGGTTACTTAGTTTTGGGAAAGAATGCCTAAGGGATTCAATCCTTTCAAGAGGAAGAAGACCAATGCCAGTGAAGAGGCATCGTCTTCTGATCCGAACATGGATTCCCTCTTTTCCCCGGTTCAATCGGGTGACGGCGTGTCGGATGAGTTTTACTTCAAAACTCATGACCAAGCATTGCTTTGGTATGCCGACTTTGCTATGCGTACTATATGCACAGGCGCTCCGATTAAATAAACTGTATTTCTTGATCACCGTCCTTTTTTTGAGGTATTAGGGTTACACCATCTCGCTACCCTACAATTTCCTATAGCTACTAATTCCCTTAGACTATTCCATTGTAACTTCGTATTAGACACTTTTACCGTAAGAACTCGTGTTGGTAGGATCAATATCGAGTTTGATGATGTATTGCTAGCAGAAATTCTTGGTATTCCAAACGAAGGTGCCCCGCTCGATAACATCACCGACTTCGATTATTCCGAGGGTACGACTCTTGTTAGTTTCAAGAATGAGCTTTTTGCGCCCGCACGTGCTCGTCCTGGAAAGTTCAAGGCCAATAACTTGAACTTGTTTAACTACGAGTTACATCGCATCATCTATTCCACTATTCTTCCGAAATCCACTTCAAAAGATGATGTCACTGCACTAGAACTCTTTACCCTCTATCACATTCTTAAGGGGATTCCTTTTTCTGCCCCTAAGACTATCATCCAGATGATGGGTAGATGTCGCAGAAGAGAACGCAACCTCTCTTATGCGATGCTTATCCCATGCATCTTTCAGCATTTTGACATAGACTTATCCACTTGCGCTCTGGACCCTGAGCCCAAGTTTCTCAAGCTTTCTCATCGTAGCATTGCCACTACTCCTCCACCTCCTGCACCTGCTCCTACTGCACCTGTTCCTCCGCAGACTTACCCTATGACTTTTGAGGGTATTCATTAGCACCTCTCGGATCTGCAGACTTTCTTTGTTGACACTTCCAGGGAACATGAGTTCCATGACGTGACTCGGTTCCAGACTATTACCAACTCATTTACCGATCTCAGATTTGCTCAGACGGATCATTCTGCTAGCTCTCTTCCTAGAGACCCTTCTGTCTCTAGTTACCGCATTGATGATGAGGCGGTCCACTCTCTGTTCCAGCCAGGGAATACTTACAATTGGTATCGTACTTCTGGTGCTACTCCACACACCTCTAGAGCTGACACTTCTGGAGCTGGTCCATCCGGACATGGTGGACATGCTGGCACTACAGATGATGATGATGACGATGAGGATGATATATGATTTGTCATACTTTTGAGACTGATGTTATTGTCTTTGTTTACTTGGAAATGCTCCGACATTCCAAGCTAGTATCAGTACTCTTATTTGGTTATGATTTGTGACTTTTTTTATCTGATAGACATGTTATATGCTTTCTTCAGCATTTTATTCAGTTTAGCATTTCTCATATCATTATCTTTTATTTATGCTTCCATTTACACTGCCTGTGAAATATTCTCTACTTATCACATTTCTTTCCTGTCTGTTACATTTATACCATGCCTGTGATAAATGTTTTTATATATCCATATTTTTGTGTTTCTTCACTGATTGTTACTTATGCATATATTGCGAGGGAGCTTTCTCTTTTGCAATTATTTTGCTAAGTGACAACGGAGGAGAAATAAGATCTAACATCTTCATGAATACAGGTTATGAACAATTTTTTTGGGTACATTATATCGGTACAATTTTGATTTGATAAAGACCAAAGATGTTATATCGATCAAAGTTTATCAATTATCAAAATGGGAGAGATTGTTGGCCTATTGGTCATGGTCAAACTTGATTTTAATAATTGATCAAACTCTGTCTCGATATACGGAACAACTCAGATGTTTACTCAAGACGTTTTGGACACTGTTTAAGATTGGATATCTACTCAGTTTAAGACCGAAGCTATATTTGCCACTCGAGACTGTATTTCTTTATGCAATATAATTTTTACATTTATTGAGTCTAGGAATACATTGTACACCGAGTCGTACTGGCAAATAGGCTATCCAAAATCGTTTTCAAAATTGACCTATGTTTTGAAAAACATCTCTTATCTACAAAAGCTTCTAAAGGATTTCAAAAAGCCCAAAAATATTTTTTAAAATAAACCTGACTAACCCTGACAGAACTCTGCCAGAGTTCGGCCAGAGTTCGGCCAAGGTGAACGTTATATGAACGTTGGTTTTTGAACTTGGTCTCCCTTCAGTTGTGATTTGTTACATAGAATTTTGTCCAAATTCTGCCCGAATTCTGCCAGAGTTCTGCCTTTGGAAAAACTATAAATAGAGAGGAATTCTGACCATTTCAAATCACTCATTGACTTTCATCTCTTCTCTTCTAAAGCTTATGTTTCTTCCAAACAGTTTTCTAAAAGCTTTCATTTTCAAATACCAAGCCAGTTACAATTCTCTAGTCAATTTGTCAGTACGGTGCGGTTTAGAAGATTTTAGAGAAATTGTAATCAGAGGCTTGATTGAAGAAAGACTCTTCAAAACTGAAGTTGGTCGAGTTCTTCGTATCAAAGCTCGCGTCTATAGAAGTTGCAAGGACTTCGTATGAAAACTTGCAGGATTTTTCAGTAGTGGATTCAACTGGAAGCTAGAGTTCTTCCGACTGGACTAGTCCTCACAAGAGGGAAACCAGTATAAATCTTTGTATTTGTGTTTGCGTTCTGATCTCTTATCTTTACAGTTATTACTTTGTGATTATTATTATTTCTGTGATCTAACTGCGAACAAGTTTTTAATTAGCAATATTCTGCTGCTTACTCTATTCACCCCCCTCTAGCGTATTCCGCTTTACGACTTCGTTCCTACATGGGCAAGTCCAGCCTATGTCGCGGTATTGACGGTAGAATGTTGTCTAGACCTCAATGATCAAAGTCAAAATATTTTCTCATAATTAATTTATTTGCTCATTCACAGTACTAAATCAAATTACGATATTCAATGGTTACATTTAGATAAAATACAATATCTCAATTTTTTTAGAAAACAACTAATTAAACTTTTATGATCAACTCATCTATCTATGTAGTCTTCTAGGGTCATCCTCAGCATATACCCATGTTTCTCCCAAGGATCCAATGCATAAAGTAGAAGCGACAAATCTAAAAAATAGGTTTCCAATCAGGAATGAAACGAGTACAATTCAAGTATACTGTTCCGTATATATGATAACGACTATAAAAATAGTGACTAGTCATGGCCTATATGATGAAACAAACAAACTGTAAAACATGGCAGGGAAGATAAAGGTGAAACGACTAACATGAACTATAACGACAAGTAAAACATGGAACAAAAAAAATATAACCATCTACGTGATTTGAAGTACACCTTTTAATATGTGATCAGGCTGGGACACTACACCGCACGGTCGACATAGGATTTGCATCCTCAAGATCTATATTGCATGAAATATAAAATAAAGTACGGTCTACGAGTTTGATCACATATCTACTTAGTACTTCCCCGCCCGACTACTACACATGGATCAAATCACGACAATAGGTCACAAAACATGGTGATACAAGCATGATGATCATGAGCAACACGACAAAACATGTATCATGACTAAAATCCATATGCCACTAATCCGTGTAACGAACGTGTCAGGAATCAAGTATAATCATCACTAATCATGCAAATATAGTAATTAACAATATTGAAAACAAACAAAAAATGTACTCGCCTGTGGTACTTAAATGTGAAACAAACAATTCTATTGAGTTCAGTTTAGTACAATTTGGCTATGATCGATATGAAGAAGTCCAAGTTTGGTGATGGCACGATTTCCGAATCCGTGAAAGAAATAAAAAATATCGATTAGTCATGATCAAGGATTTATAATCGAAAGAAAAAATATAACTATTTTAGAAAATATTCATAATACTTGAAAACTATATTTTATTAGTTAAAATAATTTTAGATAAATATTGCAAATATAAAAAAAAATCATTTTTAGGTCAAAAATATAATTTAAAAAATACGACAATAATATTTTTAGGTCATGATCCATGTATCATAAAATAATATAAATATATTTTAGGGTTCCGAAACCTCCTTTAAAAATAAATATAGGTCAAGCCCAATACAATATTTATTTAAAAATAACATAGTAATTTAGTAACAAGAAAATAATAAACAAAATATTATATAATGTATATATATATATTTTTAAATATTATATAATGTATATACACATATCTATACATACCAATAATATTACTTAAACTAATACCATACATACACTTTCATCTAACATAATGATTTATAACAGTACTAATAATATGATTTATAAATACTAATGATAATAGTAATAAAAGTAATAATACTATTAATTAATATTAATATATATACAAATGTATATACATACTGTAAATAATAATAATAATAATAATAATAATAATAATAATAATAATAATAATAATAATAATAATAATAATAATAATTTAATGCCCCAGTCCCAAAATATGTAGGACCAAGTATACGAATAAATGCCAGTAGCACTTCACCAATGGGTCAAGCTACATAACAAGCCAATTAGCGAAATACTTAATTTGTAAATCATGATAACATCCAGAAACACAACCCAGTCCACAGGTGTATATATATCTAATCACATCCACATAGTGCACAAAGAGATCAAGAGTAATAAGAAAATGTCTCAAATATCTAGCAATAAAAGTAATGAAATCTGTGCGGGTAAAATATCCCAAAACTACAGAAAAAGAAATAAAGTACCAATCAACAACAAGTCTGATGAAAAGAAAAGGAAATAATGTAGCAAAACTGAATATGAAGGTAACATGATCACGAGAAATCCTATGGCACTATCTCGTCCTCCTATGCCGGTACGTCTCCAATCTGTGCTCTCGAACCGTAAACCTCCGGGTAGTCTTCAGCTTTATCTAAGCCTTAAAAATAGACAGGTCCTCAGGGGACTAGTAAGGTGCATAATATACATGCCAAGGTATAGAAATAAAAATATGAACTAAGACAATCTACTGTATCCGTCTATGTGCTATGCAAGTGAGATACTTTTCGAGAATACCATACCCCTTCTACTAAGGCTCACTAGCACCTCAGCAGGATATTGTCCCCAGTACCGTGTCGTGGAACCAAGGACAATCGATTCTCGACAGTGATAATCCCTTACTCTGCTATAGAGATAAATGTCACTAAATAATAGGCTGCACGACTGATATTGTAGTCAAGTTCCCCCTAATCCCCATGTCTAGAATCTAGCAATGTCATGTCTGTACAGTCATCTCAAAAGTAATAGCAATACTGATAAAGAAATCTAGAATGCTAACACGAGGTCAATACCACAAATATTCATATAAACTTCGTATCATGAATGTGTCGGTGTCTTGTGGTCAGACGTGTCAATGGACACACCAGTATGTACGAAATACCTAATGTCAATACTCGATGTCATTCGATGTCACTATCATGACATCGGTACCCATCTATAAACGGACACTAAGTACCAACGTCCTACGTCATGCAATGCTAATCAAAATGAACAACAAGACAAAAAAGAATAATCTGTAACGAAGGCAAGGCACGCTTGCCTGTAACTGCTGTCTGCGGGTAGGCCTGACCAACTCTGGGGTCCTTGTCGATCCTCCCAAGCTCACCTATAATAATACATTATATTTAATATTCTATATCAACATACCATATATAAATTATATGAGCATCTACGTCACCCAGTTGCCATAACATTGTTACGACACTGTATCTATTATATATGTACATATAGGTGCCAAATCCTCACATAAATACTTTACAATTATAACAAAATAATATATTTAAATTCTAAAAATTATCTATAAATACCTATATATTTCTACAATTATATTTTCAATAGGGGAACCCTTTTACAAGGGGTCCTATGTCAATACCACATATGACTTCCTCAATTCGACCCATTAATTTAGTCCCAAAACAATGATTAATTTAAATTAATAAATTCTGTAAAAATCCCAAAAATGAGTTAAAATAGTATTTATAATGTTAAACCTTGCACAACATAAAGTTTAATATGGATTCATGGAGTTTTGACACTTTTGGACAGAAGGAAAGCAGAATTTTTCGGAGTTCGGTGACAAGGCAAATGTCATGAATTTTTAAAAATAGCAAACGGATGCAGAAAGTAACCTACAGATACGTGTTGGAAAGCTCTCGACGTCTAAATTCTAAATAAAAATATTAAAAGGGTAGAAACTGACCTTAGAGAGGTGAAAATGGCTCGCAACAGAATTCGTTGGTTCTGGACACCTTGTTGTAGAATCGACGCCACAGGAAAACTACTTGGAACTGGGGGATCTGGTGATCAGAGGTTATATTAGGCACACAAAATTAACTCTCAGATTTGGTTTGAAGTAAAATGGACAAGAAAAAGTGGGTGAAACATCGTCTACAAGTCAACTAACCTGTTGTGACGTTTCAGATTTTGATTCGGCAGAATTTCGGCCCAAGTCGTGCATTGTGCACCTCTCTAACGGCCGCAAGATTGCTCCTACAGTTGCTAGGGTGTTAGTGGACATCAAGGGGTCACGTGTTTGGTGGTGGTGGCACAAAATCGAGGAAAATTGGGTTTTGTTAAGGAAAGGGGGGTCGGCTATGGGGGGTCGACCACAAGGTTTGGCCCCTTGGTTGGGAGGGTTTTGTAGGTAATGGGCGGTTATGCGAGAGAGGAATAGGTTAGGGTTTGGTTGGTATTTATATTATTAGGGCATGAACTTTGGTTTGATCTAATTTGGATATAATTTGGTTCTCCAAAGTATACTATTAGTAATAGGTTTCCTAATTTGATTGGATGTTTGACAAGTCAAAGATATAGGAATTATTCGATATAGGAATTATTCCACACGACTACAATTTAATCTCTAAAATTCACTTAAATATATGTTCACTTAATTTTGGTAATCCTAGTTAGGCTATAACTAGTAGGGTTGACTAGGTTAGGGTCCGAGTAACATTACTAGTGAAATTGGACCCCTAAATCAATTTAATGAGTCTCATGTGCCATTTACAAATAAGTAGCACATGTTAACTCAAATGGATGGTACACCTTAGGCATGTGCATTGTAGACTAAAAAAGGGTCAAAACCATATATTGGGTCATACGTCTTCGATCTATGTCAAGTCCCGAAATCAAATTGGAAGTTGGCTAGAATTACGATAATGGATCAAATTGACCTAAGTTGACCTAAAGTTGCACGAAGTCAAAAGAATGTTGAAAAACAAATTTGGATGGGACATGATATACCAACTGAAGGTGGACGAGTCTAGAATACAAATATGGATCTGGATTTGAGAAAACAATATTTGTTGTACTTCAAAAATCAAATCTACGGTAACCTACTAATATAGCCATTATTGACTTTAATATTTAAAATATACATATAAAATAATTAAACATAATAAAAATAAAATCTAAAAATCAGGGGCTTACGACCTACCAACATTAGAAAATTTCGTCATCGAAATTAAAATAATACTATTATAAAAAAATCCATAACTTAAAAATAACACGCTAGAACTTACCAGAATCCATGAATAGGTGTGGATATCGCTCACGCATGGACTCTTCACGCTCCCAAGTTGATTCTCCCAGAGAATGGTACCTCCATGCAACATGAACCAATCTAATTGTTTGCTCTCTAAGCGTCTTATCACTCGTATACAAGATAGCTACCGGCTTCTCCTCGTATGATAAACTAGATTCCACCGTGATCTCAGAGTGATCGACCACAAGACTGGGATCAGTCACATACCTTCTCAACTGTGTGACATGGAACACATTATGTACTCCTTCTAGTGATGGAGGTAATGCAAGATGATATGCCACCTCTCCTAGACGCTCAATGATATCGAACGGTCCAATATACCTTGGACTCAACTTCCCTCTACTCCCGAATCTAATGGTGCCCTGAATCGGTGAAATCCTCAGAAATACATCCTCCCTCCTTGAATTCCAATGGTCGACGATGTGTATCGGCCCAATGCTTCTGCCGGTCTTGAGCTGCTTGAAAATGACTCTAAATCCGCTTCACTTTCTCGACTGTCTGCTTCACAAGCTCTGGTCCAAGTATTTTTCGCTCTCCAATGTCGCTCCAACATACGGGTGATCTACACTTCCTCACATACAATGCTTCATATGGTACCATTTGTATACTAACTTGGTAACTGTTGTTGTAGGAGAATTCCACCAAGTGCAAGTGGTCCTCCCAAGAGCCTCCAAAGTCCAACATGCACGTTCTCAACATGTCTTCTAGGGTCTGAATAGTGTGCTCCGACTAACTATCCATCTGTGGATGATACGAAGTGCTGAACTTGAGTCTTGTACCTAAGCCCTCCTACATACTCCTCTAGAAATGTGAGGTAAATCTAGAATCCCAGTCCGAAACTATACTAACTGGTACCCTATGAAGTTTTATAATTTGCTTCATGTACAAGTCAGCTAACATCTCGATGGACAGACCCACTTTGAACGACAAGAAATGTTTCGATTTCGTGAGTCTATCCATAATCACCCAAACTGCGTCCTTCCCACTAGGACTCCTCAAAAATTTGGTAACGAAATCCATGGTAATATGCTCCCACTTTCACTTAGGGATAGGAAGCGGTTGCAACATACCTGGGGTCCTATGATGTTCTGTCTTTACCTGCTGACAGACCAAGCACTTTGCTACAAAGCGTACAATCTCCCTCTTCATACTATGCCACCAATAGTACTACTTCAAGTCCCGATACATCTTAGTACCCCCGAGATGAATAGAATAAATAGAACTGTGGGCTTCACTCATCAACTCCTGCCTCAATTCTTCATTTGGAACATATAGGCAATTTTCGCACCTTAATGTCCCATTCTCATGAATACAAAGGCTTGTCTGCTCTCCAGCCTCTATCCTCTCACGAAATCTTCAAAATCTTGCATCTGTAGGTAACGCTGTCTTGATTCTATCCACCAGTGAAGACTGTACTTCAAGATTAGCAAGTACTCCTTGATGTCTTGGCATAATGATTTCTATAATATTAATTTTCTATTTTTTTTTGTATCGTTTGGTTCTAATTGGTTCAATATGTGGTATGAAGGTGTTGCTAGTCAACTACACTAACTATAAGGTTATTTTTCTTGAAATATGTTTATATAAAATATGTCCAAAAGTTATTTATTAATTTTTCTAGTAATATAATGATATATTTTGTGATATAAAATATTATTTTTATATGCTAATTTAATGCGATATATGTGGATTTGGTTGCATGTATTATTAAGATCTAGTTGGCTAGTTTACGACTAGTTTGGGTATATAGTATGTATAAATATAGTATTTCAACGAGTTGGTATTTATTTTAGTTTATTTATATTTCTAGGAGTTCTTGAGCATTAGACTGTGGAAGTTGGAGCCGGATTGATATTTGATACTCTTGCTGATATCCTAGGCAAGATACCGTGCCATATTGCTCTATTTTATTTTCATAATATTGTTCTTGGATTGCTAGTGCTATTCTCTAGTAGATTGCATCCAAGTATGACTTGGATGGCATCGATGGTGGTATCGATATTGTGGTGTGTGTGCGTGTGTATGACTTGCGTGTAGATGACATTCCTGGAAAGTTGTAAAGTTATTCTTAATAACTTTTTTGCTTGGTCACGGATAATCACACAGCACTGTGAGTGAGGTAGATTGTGTTGGCACGATCTTAAGAATTTAGCTAGATATCGATGAGAGCGGTTCATGTGTTTTTACATATATTGATTAGATTGAGTCTGGCTAGTGACTTGCATATAGATATGGCTTGACCGAATCATGGATGTGATTTGTGTAAGACACATGTCACGATCCGCACCCACTTTTTAGGATGCAATTGTGTGGGCAAGTCCAGCCTATGTCGCGATATCGACGGTAGAATGTTGTCTAGACCTCAATAATCAAAGTCGTAATACTTGCTCATAATTAATTTATTTGCTCATGCACAGTACTAAATCAAATTACGATATTCAATGGTTACATTTGGATAAAATACAATATCTCAAATTTTTTGGAAAACAACAAATTAAACTTTTGTGACCAACTCATCTATCTATGTAGTCTTCTAGGGTCATCCCCAGCATATACCCATGTTTCTACCAAGGATCTAATGCATAAAGTAGTAGCGACTAATCTAAAAAATAGGTTTCCAGTCATGAATGAAATGAGTACAATTCAAGTATGCAGTTCCGTATATATGATAACGACTATAAAAACAATGACTAGTCCTGGCCTATATGATGAAACAAATAAACTGCAAAACATGGCAGGGAAAATAAAGGTGAAACGACTAACATGAACTATAATGACAAGTAAAACATGGAACAAAAAAAAAAACCATCTACATGATTTGAAGTACACCTTTTAATATGTGATCAGGGTGGGACACTATACTGCATGATCGACATAGGATTTGCATCCTCACGATCTATATTGCATGAAATATAAAATAAAGTACGGTCTACGGGTCAGATCACATATCTACTTAGTAATTCCCCGCCCGACTACTATACATGGATCAAGTCACGACAATAGGTCACAAAATATGGTGATACAAGCATGATAATCTCGCAGATACACGACAAAACATGTATCCTGACTAAAATCCATATGCCACTAATCCGTGTAATGAACGTGTCAAGAATCAATTATAATCATCACTAATCATGCAAATATAGTAATTAACAATATTGAAAACAAACAAGAAATGTACTCGCCTGTGGTACTGAACTGTGAAACAAACAATTCCATTGAGTTCAGTTTATTACAATTTGGCTATGATCGATATGAAAAAGTCCGAGTTTGGTGATGGCAGGATTTCCGAATTCGCGAAAGAAATAGAAAATATCGATTAGTCACGATCAAGGATTTATAATCGAAAGAAAAAATATAACTATTTTAGAAAATATTCATTATACTTGAAAACTATATTTTATTAGTTAAAATAATTTTAGATAAATATTACAAATATAAAAAATCATTTTTAGGTCAAAAATATAATTTAAAAAAATACAACAATAATATTTTTAGGTCATGATCCATATATCATAAAATAATATAAATATATTTTAGGGTTCCGAAACCTCCTTTGAAAATAAATATAGGTCAAGTCCAATACGATATTTATTTAAAAATAACATAGTAATTTAGTAACAAGAAAATAATAAACAAAATATTATATAATGTATATACACATATCTATACATACCAATAATATTACTTATACTAATACCATACATTCACTTTCATCTAACATAATGATTTATAAAAGTACTAATAATATGATTTGTAAATACTAATGATAATAGTAATAAAAGTAATAATATTATGAATTAATCATAATATATATACAAATGTATATACATACTGTAAATAAATAATAATAATAATAATAATAATAATAATAATAATAATAATAGTAATAATAACAATAATAGTAATAATTTAGCGCCCTAGTCCCAAAATACATAGGACCAGGTATACGAATAAATGCCAGTAGCACTTCACCAATGGGCCAAGCTACATAACAAGTCCATTAGCGAAATACTTAAGCTGTAAATCATGATAACATCTAAAAACACAACACAGTCCACAGATGTATATATATATCTAATCACATCCACAGGGTGCACAAAGAGATCAAGAGTAAATAAAAAAATGTCTCAAATATCTAGCAAAAAAAGTAATAAAATCTGTGCGAATAAAATATCCCGAAACCACAGAGAAAGAAATAAAGTAACAATCAACAACAAGTCTGATGAAAGGAAAATAAAATAATGTAGCAAAACTGAATATGGAGGTAACATGATCACGAAAAATCCTCTGGCACTATCTCGTCCTCCTATGCCGGTACGTCTCCGGTCTGTGCTCTCGAACCGTAAACCTCCTGGTAGTCTTCAGCTTCGTCTAAGCCTGAAAAATAGATAGGTCCTCAGGGGACTATCAAGGCGCATAATATACATGCCAAGGTACAGAAATAAAAATATGAACTAAGACAATCTATTGTATCCGTCTATGTGCTATGCAAGTGAGATACTTTTCTAGAATACTAGACCCCTTCCACTAAGGCTCACTAGCACCTCAGCAGGATATTGTCGCCAGTACCGTATCGTGGAACCAAGGACAATCGATTCTCGATAGTGAAAATCCTTACTCTGCTATAGAGATAAAGGTCACTAAACAATAGGCTGCACGACAAAGGTCTAATTTTGTAGTAAAGTTCCCCCTAATCCCCATGTCTAGAATATAGCAATGTCATGTTTGTACAGTCATCTCAAAAGTAATAGCAATACTGATAAAGAAATCTAGAATGCTAACACGAGGTCCATACCACAAATAGTCATATAAACTTTGTATCATAAATGTGTCGGTGCCTTGTGGTCAAACGTGTCAATGGACACATCAGTATGTACATAATACCTAATGTCAATACTCGATGTCAGTCGATATCACTATCATGACATCGGTACCCATCTATAAACGAACACTAAGTATCAACGTCCTACGTCATGCAATGCTAATCAAAATGAACAACAAGACAAAAAAGAATAATCTGTAACGAAGGCAAGGCACGATTGCCTGTAACTGCTGTCTGCGGGTAGGCCTGACCAATTCTGGGGTCCTTGTCGATCCTCCCAAGCTTACCTATAATAATAGATTATATTTAATATTCTATATCAACATACCATATATAAATTATATGAGTATCTACGTCATCCAGTTGCCATAATATTGTTACGACACTGTATCTATTATATAAGTGCATATAGGTACCAAATCCTCTCATAAATACTTTACAATTATAAATAAAATAATATATTTAAATTCTAAAAATTATCAATAAATACCTATATATTTCTATAATTATATTTTCAATAGAGGAACCTTTTTACAAGAGGTCCTTTGTCAATACCACATATGACTTCCTCAATTCGACCCATTAATTTAGTCCAGAAACAATGATTAATTAAAATTAAGAAATTCAGTAAAAATCCCAAAAATTAGTTAAAATTGTATTTATAATTTTAAACCTTGCACAACATAAAGTTTAATATGGATTCATGGAGTTTTGACACTTTTGGACACAAGGAAAGCAGATTTTTTCGGAGTTCGGTGATAAGGCAAATGTCATAAATTTTTAAAAATAGCAAACAGATGCAAAACGTAACATATAGATATGCGTCAGAAATCCCTCGACGTCTAAATTCTGAATAAAAATATTCGAAGGGTAGAAACTGATCTTAGATAGGTGAAAAATGGCTCGCAACAGAATTCATCGGTTCAAGACACCCTGTCGTAGAATGGACGCCACAGGAAAACTACTTTGAACTGGGTGATCCGGTGATCAGAGGTTATAGTAGGCACACAAAAGTAACTCTCAAATTGGTTTGAAGTAAAACGGACAAGAAAGGAGGGTGAAACATCATCTACAATTCAACTAACCTGCTGTGACATTTTTGACTTCAATTCGGCGAAGTTTCGGCCCAAGTCGTGCGTCATGCACCTCTCTAACGGTCGCAAGATTGCTCCTACAGTTGCTAGGATGGAAAAGGATGTCAAAGGGGTCGCGTGTGTGGTGGTGGTGGCACAAAATCGAGGAAAATTGGGTTTTGTTAAGGAAAAGGGGGTCGGCTATGGGGGGTCGGCCACAAGGTTTGGCCGCTTGGTTGGGAGGGTTTTGTGGATAGTGGGCGGTTATGAGAGAGAAGAATAGGTTAGGGTTTGGTTTGTATTTTTATTATTAGGGCATGTGCTTTGGTTTGATCTAATTTGGATATGATTTGGTTCTCCAAAGTATACTATTAGTAATAGGTTTCCTAATTTGATTGGATGTTTGACAAGTCAAAGATATAGGAATTATTGAACACGACTGTAATTTAATCTCGAAAATTCACTTAAATATATGTTCACTTATTTTGTTATCAAGCTTGATCATGACATATTTTATTGGGTGCACCCACTAACATATTGTCTAATCAGGACCGGCGCATGATGGTCTGATCAACCTATTGCACTTTGGTTCACTTTTCATGTATTATTCTACGTGGATGGAGACATAGTTAAACCTACCTTAGAGTCTCTTCTGCGACAGCTTTGACAACTCTCATTTGAATTATTTTTGTCGCCTATGAACCTCGTATTTCGTACACAATAGCATCGCCTTTGAACACTTTATTGTTGTTGACTTTACTTACTTTAGAAAGACCACACACTGTACTTGATAGATAGACCCAAGATATCATCTTTAGTTGCCCTATCAGTTATTTATACACAAGTGTAGATAGCCACCGACCGACTCATGTGGCTATATCTTCGCCTTTAACTACTCCTCATTTTCTCAACCCTAGAATTATTATTGTGTCCTTCCAATTATTCTTGACCACTTGAGAATGATTCTAATCATTCACTTAAATCAAACTCTCAATCGAGGCGATTAGTCTTCAGTTACTCTCTAGGAACCATATCTCCCAAATATCTAAATTATTCTCTTTGATCTACTCAATTCCTTATTACTCTCCAAATTGGATTATCGAAATTTTGCTACTTCACTAGCAACCCTTATTCAATTCCATAATCATGATATTTTTGTATATATCAACTCCATAATTTTCTATTGCACGGTGGTGTTGAACGACATTTTATCGTCTCACCAAAATTTAATTATGTTTTGGTATTGACGAACTCTTCCTATCCCTCAACCCTATCTACCCTATTAATCCTAAATTTCGAGGACGAAATTCTTATAAGTTGGGTAGGATGTAAAACCCCTATTTTTTAAAATTATTTTTTAATTATTTTATTTGACTTAAAAATGAATTTTATACAATTTATTATTTTTATTAATTATTAAAAATGACCTTAGCCATTGTTGTGTTTTGGAGCACAAGACGATCATGAATTTTGGCACGAAAGATGTAACAGTGTGCTTTGACCAGTATATTAGCCATGTCGTTGTAGGCCTAGCCATAGTTCAGACCGAACTAGAAAAACCAGACCAAATTGTGAATTGACTTATTTAAAGTATTTTAATTAAATATTATTTTATATATTGATTTTAGATGACCCGGTTTGTCCAATTCAGTCCGAATTGGGCCCGAACCGAATTTAAGCCCATGTAAGCATGTAGTGTGACCAAATGTGGCCATGTAGGCATATTTTATGTATATACAAATATTTTCTAAATTACTTTAGAATTTTATGTGCAATTTCTAATTATTTAATTATTCGTACTATTATTGGTATTTTATTATTAAATAATATCGTGCAATATTTGTACAAATTTTTGGACCCGGATAAGGGTGTGCGGTATATGTTCACCCATTGAAAAGATTTTATTAATTTATTATTATTAAAGATTATTTTGCGAAGATTTAATAAACATGTTTTCTTATTTAAATATTATTACTATTTAGAGTTGATTTATTAAGGATTGAATTTTTATATATATGTAGACATGCTTAAAAATATTAAATAATTGGATAGTTGACTTTTAAATGGTATTTGAATTTTAAATAGTTTTTTGGTGTATTTATATATATATATATTTTTGGTGTATTTATATATATATATATATATATATATATATATATATATATATATATATATACATTGAAGTTTAGATTTGAAAAAGAAAAAAAATATAACTAAGTGGTCGGCCCCACCATGTGGGAGCCGACCACATGCACCAAAGCTGCAAGTAGCAGCAGCTATAAGCATGCGCGCCCATGCATTCTAATGGGCAGCAGATGCAACCAAGTAAAGGGGGCCGACCAAAGAATTCACTTAACCTATTTAAGCCCGACTCTCCCATCCTTCCCTCTTTCTATATATACACCTATTAAATTAAACCCTAAAAAAATTTCTTCCACCTCCTTCCTCTTCCCCGCTCCACGACGAAGCTCGAACGCACCACAGCGAAGCCGTTCTCGCGAAGAAGACAAAGGAACCATCGACAACAGCAGCAGTAACGGAACAACGAGGTACTCACCTTCTCTCCTAGTTTCCTCCCATCTCGTTCGATCGTTTTTCGATCTACGAATTTCTACGTGTAGCTCCCATGACCCTCTTCAAGATCTCCCAGGTGGATTTCGACATGGCAATCCAACTTGCTCGAAAAATCGAGACGAAGTTGGAGAAAAACCACTTTTCTGCAATATTAAAAACTGTTTTAAAATACCAACTTATTAGCCACTTTTCTTCCTGTACAATAGAATTTTGTAGAAACTAATTAAGGACAGTCGAAGACAACATAACCGAGATTGTAACACAAATTTTGGAATCACTTTTCATCTAGTATGTAGAAAGTTACACGTTGTTAAAGTTTTTCGAAAAATTGTAAATTAAGTTTTCAAAAAGTGGAAATACCCGATACGGCGTGTGCCCCGACAAACCGGGCGACGTGGTCGTACACTATACGCATCGTAAGGCGTGTATGGATGTTGTCGACATGTGGGAACTGACGGAACCCGATTTCGTTGCATGTGCGCGACGAAATCAGTGCGTATCCGTCGAGATACCCCGTATCGACCCTTTGCAAATTAAGTCACAACTCTTGCACACTCATCATATCGCGATGAAACTTGCGCCATTTGACTCGAAAGATTTTTTTGGTCCTGTGAGCCAAGTTTCGTCCAATTCTGAGACCGTTGATCGGGACACTATTTTGGCGGGCCCACAATCCCACTCAACGGGCGATTTTATGCACAGCCCACCGGAATCCAAAATTGGATATACCGTTGGGTTGTCTCATCAAAACAAATTCGTAGACATATAGTTTGACGACTTTAGAGACCGTAGGTTCTAGCACGCATTTCGGTGCAAAGCGGGTCCAACGGTAGACATCGTTTTGACCCGAAATTACGATTTTGCCCCTGTTCCAGAATTTAACTTTTGGATAGGTGTTTCCTAGGCATATGTTTTATTCCAAACTCATTCGTGATGTTTGTTGCAGCATCCGGAGTCATCTGCGAGATTTGGCTTTTCTTGCTTCGTTTATTTGTCTGTTCGAGCTACTAGATTATTCTCTTTTGTACATAACCTCAGGCAAGATACCTTGCCATTATTTATATTCAGTTTATATTTTACTACATATCACTGTTCATTTATTTCCAGTTCTTACCGTTCTTGATTTACTGTCTGCTCAGTGATATTAGATATACTTTGTTATTATCCTTTGATTGCATGTGGACTTAGAGTTAAGAGACTACCGTTTGTAGTATATTGCATATACCATGACACAATTGTACCACGAGGATGTGTAAGATGAGTAGCATGTAGAGTTTCTTGCGTGTGGGCTAATCCCCCATGCGCATGCGTTAGGACTAACTGCTAATAGAGGCATGTTAGTAGACTTAGCAGTTAGTAGAGGTATATGAGTCATGGATGTGACTCTATTAGGCATTGGATGGGAAAAACATTTCCTTAACGTATGGGCCAAGTATGCACTTTCCTATTGCTGGTTATCTCCGCGAAAGATACGGTCCTGGATCCTGATTTACTGCTGGCCTCTGACATTCGATGAATGTTATGCTTTGAGGTCCCTGTATCCTGATGGGACCACACCTGAGATTACTGCTACTGAGCCAGAGTGCCCATGCGTTAAAGGTTTGTTCTTATTGCATAAACATATTAGAATGGTCAGGTAACCCTCGTCAAATGTCATATCACCCCGTCCTATTAGTAGCTTGGGACAATATCTCATCGCGGCATAGTGTGCTACCCCTTGTCCTTGTTTGGTTGTAGGGGTAGTCCACTGTTTCGATGATGAGGTATTGGATCTTGTTACGAGTGGGACTATTTACTTTAGTTGTGATTTATGACATGGTATATATATTCAGTTATGTGGCATGTTCTTTATGTATCTTATTACGTCCCTCTGAGGACCTGGTTATGTCTCCAGGTGTGTGCTTCTTTGATATTGCAGGTGTTCTAGTCGAGGTCGCAATCTTTTCTATTCATTCGAAGATGACGTGTCTTGGGTCTTTCTTTGCTACTCCCGCCAAATCATTTTCGTTTCCATGTATCTTTTTCCTTACTTGTTGGTAGTAGATTTGTCTCCGCCCAACGTATTGTACAAAGAATTATTACAGTTGATTATATAATATCTTTATTATTTATTTGTGGATGAGATTAGATTACTCTTGGTTTACTACATTTTACAGCTTATGTATTCATACGTGGTTTCCATACATTGGAGTATACTTCGTTTGTATGCAGCTGGCATGAATACGTACCTAGTCCTAAGTATTTTGGGACTGGGGCGTTACATATTTTTGTGGTGGCCCATACAGGTCGAGTTTGTCACTTCGGTTATGAAATTGTACCGATGTGAGCTTGCAACATAGGATTAGAATCTAGGAATCTCATCCATACAGCTTGACCTCTTTCCTTGGCTTCAAATTCCGAACTCTCGTTCGACTTACTTGAATTGCATCTTGCTTGATTTCTTTCTACCGTTGATTCCTATTTTCGTGCTTAATGTCAACTAGGAAGATGACTACACTAGTATATGCTCATAGGTCAAACATATGGCTAGAATGGTTATATTGGCAATTGGAATACATTCAAGACTCTAATTAAGTTAAAAAGGCTTTTTAGTATGATTTAATGATTAGTAATTGGTAAAATAGGATATTACCACGGAAAGTTTTAACCTTGAGATTTCTAAATAGTAAACACCAGAGGATTTATAGAATTTCATACTTGGTTTAAGAAATTGATTGATTTTCAAGATTTGATATTTGTAATTTATTGGATTATAGCTATACATCCTTGAATAGATATAAAGTTAGTTGAAAAGAATTTTTGAAATTTAAATGATGCTGTAAGATTATGAGGGCGGTTGATAAAGCTTGGCTTTAAATTGGGTTGTATGGTTCCCAATTAATAAGTTCGTAAAATTTTGAACTTTAAGTTTGGAGTAAGGCTATTAAGAATTTTGGTTAAAAATATTTTGAAGGATATATAACCAAATTGAGGATATACTTTAAACTTTTGTATGAATTACGATTGATAACTCCTATTTAAAATTTTGAGTTTAAGATTTGGATTAATGATAGAAGAAGAAAAATATATAGATTTGATTTGTGACACAATAGAGGTTTATTCGAGATTGATTGGAAATTTTGGAAAAAAAATTGATTTGATGACTGATAAGATCATTTGAATATTGAGTTTAAAGCTAGATTGCTAATATTACAATCTTTGGGAAAAGTTACTAAAGATGTGGTAAAAAGTTATTTTGATTGATTAAAGGAATTTATCATTTAAAAGTTGTGATTTTGTTTGAATAACTTAGAAATAGAAGTTATGTGATGAATGTGTTAAAATATTGAGCTGTAAATTTTAGATTATTCGTGATATGTTAAAAGTTTATCTTGAGGGTTATTGGAGAAATTTTTGGAGTTTTAAAGTTATGAAGTGATATAAATTTTTTTTTTGATTCATGAGTTTCTTGAGTTTAAAAGTTGGAGTGGAAATGTAAAATTTTGAAAAGTCAGTAGTAACATGATAAAAATTTGCTTTGAGATTTATGAAAGTGATTTAAATTTTTGTCATGATAAATTTGAACGGCTTGGAGTGAGTTCAAATTTTGGTGGTTAAATTTTTATATTTATTCAGAAATTGTTGGAGGAAACATGAGTTAAAATATTAATGGTAGGCCACAAAGGTAGCCCTAATGAGTTAGAAGTATTCCACACTAATTGCCATGTCACTTATGACCATGATAGTAGTATATACAAAAGTGTTGTTAGTCATCTACCCAGCTATGTGAATGTATTTCCACCTCGACTTACTCGACCTTTCTTCAATTCTAGATCTTTTAATTGCGACCTTCTAACCTATTTGCAATTTGAATAATGAGTTAATAGTTCCTTAACTGTATTCATCTAGGAGACTATCTTCTCTCCGAAATTGTGTTCCTAAATTATTTTACTGGATTCTCTAATTAATTTTGTTTTATGCTTTAACTTGATCTTCTTTATTTTTGTGCATTAATTATCACCTCGTGAACTCCCACTTTCTATTTTCGATCTTCTGGCGTCCCCTACCGTGACTTGCATATTTGGAGTACAACACTAAACTTTTCCTCTCAACAAATTTCATATGTAAGTCCTAGGCAAGCCCACCTTAATGTAGATATATCATGTCCCACTAAAACACGTCTCCTGGTACTCTATTTCTTGATATGACTTTATGGTCAAAATGGCCAAACTATAACCTCTACCATGACACCAAAATACTTCCCGACTTCAATTAAGAGATCCAACCTTGACTCAATCCCTTAACCCGATATGTGAATATGTTCTACTTAATTCCCTAAATGCTAACCTTGTGCTTTATCTTGATTGTTTGACCCGTTGTCCCATCACATTACTAGTTTAACTCTTGTAAGTTGGGTAGAATGCCTCACCACCTAACAAACCTTTTTTTTGTGAACCACATTGGTAAGTTCACTTAGACTATAAAATCAGAGGATCCTACCTTATCTAGTCTACCAAGCCATAAATGAGAAAACACTAGGACAACTGTATAGGCCCAAACTTCGGGCGAGCCTTGATTTTAAAAGATCTTGGACTATTTAAAATTTTCTTCATCAATACCTCCCTTGCTCATATTTTGACTATTTCATGCTGCTAACGTAGCTTCAGTTTTGCAAGCTTATTTCGTTATCAAGCTTGATCATGACATATTTTATTGGGTGCACCCACTAACATATTGTCTAATCAGGACCGGTGCATGGTGGTCTGATCAACCTATTGTACTTTGGTTCACTTTTCATGTATTATTCTACGTGGATGGAGACATAGTTAAACCTGCCTTAGAGTCTCTTCCGCGACAGCTTTGACAACTCTCATTTGAATTATTTCTATCGCCTATGAACCTCGTATTTCGTACACAATAGCATCGCCTTTGAACACTTTATTGTTGTTGACTTTACTTACTTTAGAAAGACCACACACGGTACTTGATAGATAGACCTAAGATATCATCTTTAGTTGCCCTATCAGTTATTTATACATAAGTGTAGATAGCCACCGACCGACTCATGTGGCTATACCCTCGCCTTTAACTACTCCTTATTTTCTCAACCCTAGAATTATTATCGTGTCCTTCCAATTATTCTTTACCACTCGAGAATGATTCTAATCATTCACTTAAATCAAACTCTCAATCGAGGCGATTAGTCTCCAGTTACTATCTAGGAACCACATCTCCCAAATGTCTAAATTATTCTCTTTAATCTACTCAATTCCTTATTACTATCCAAATTGGATTATCGAAATTTTGCTACCTTCACTAACAACCCTTATTCAATTCCATAATCATGATATTTTTGTATATATCAACTCCACAATTTTCTATTGTACGGTGGTGTTGAACGACATTTTATCGCCTCCCTAAAATTTAATTGTGTTTTGGTATTGACGAACTCTTCCTATCCCTCAACCCTATCTACCCTATTAATCCTAAATTTCGAGGACAAAATTCTTATAAGTTGGTTAGGATATAAAACCCCCATTTTTTAAAATTATTTTTTAATTATTTTATTAGACTTAAAAATGAATTTTATACAATTTATTATTTTTATTAATTTTTAAAAATGACCTTAACCATTGTTGTGTTTTGGAGCACAAGACGATCATGAATTTTGGCACGAAAGATGTAACAGTGTGCTTTGACCAGTATATTAGCCATGTCGTTGCAGGCCTAGCCATAGTTCAGTCCGAACTAGAAAAACCAGACCAAATTGTGACTTGACTTATTTAAAGTATTTTAATTAAATATTATTTTATATATTGATTTTTAGATGACCCGGTTTGTCCAATTCAGCCCGAATTGGGTCCGAACCGAATTTAAGCCCATGTAAGCATGTAGTGTGACCAAATGTGGCCATGTAGGCATATTTTATGTATATACAAATATTTTCTAAATTACTTTAGAATTTTATGTGCAATTTCTAATTATTTAATTATTCGTACTATTATTGGTATTTTATTATTAAATAATATCGTGCAATATTTGTACAAATTTTTGGACCCAGATAAGGGTGTACGGTATAAGTTCACCTATTGGAAAGATTTTATTAATTTATTATTATTAAAATTTATTTTGCGAAGATTTAATAAACATGTTTTCCTATTTAAATATTATTACTATTTTGAGTTGATTTATTAAGGATTGAATTTATATATATATGTAGATATGCTCAAATATATTAATTAATTCGATAGTTGACTTTTAAATGGTATTTGAATTTTAAATAGATTTTTGGTGTATTTATGGATATATACATATATATATATATATATAGAT
Organism: Iris pallida; assembly: GCA_029216955.1. NCBI lineage: Eukaryota > Viridiplantae > Streptophyta > Magnoliopsida > Asparagales > Iridaceae > Iris > Iris pallida. Next base: position 69,964 of record JANAVB010019810.1, on the reverse strand, counting down.
ATATGCATTGAAGTTTAGATTTGAAAAAGAAAAAAAATATAACTAAGTGGTCGGCCCCACCATGTGGGAGCCGACCACATGCACCAAAGCTGCAAGTAGCAGCAGCTATAAGCATGCGCGCCCATGCATTCTAATGGGCAGCAGCAGATGCAACCAAGTAAAGGTGGCCGACCAAAGAATTCACTTAACCTATTTAAGCCCGACTCTCCCATCCTTCCCTCTTTCTATATATACACCTATTAAATTAAACCCTAAAAAAATTTCTTCCACCTCCTTTCTCTTTTTCGCTCCACGGCGAAGCTCGGACGCAACACAGCGAAGCCGTGCTCACGAAGAAGACAAAGGAACCATCGACAACAGCAGCAGTAACGGAACAGCGAGGTACTCTCCTTCTCTCCTAGTTTCCTCCCATCTCAATCGATCGTTTTCCGATCTACAAATTTCTACGTATAGCTCCCATGACCCTCTTCGAGATCCCCCAGGTGGATTTCGACATGGCCATCCAACTTGCTCGAAAAATCGAGACAAAGTTGGAGAAAAACCACTTTTCTGCAATATTAAAAACTGTTTTAAAACACCAACTTGTCGGCCACTTTTCTTTCTGTACAATTGGATTTTATAGAAACTAATTGAGGACAGTCAAAGACAACATAACCGAGATTGTAACGCAAATTCTGAAATCCCTTTTCATCTAGTATGTAGAAAGTTACACGTTGTTAAAGTTTTCCGAAAAATTATAAATTTTGTTTTCAAAAAGTAGAAAAATACCTGATACGGCGTGCGCCCCGACAAACTGGATGACGTGGTCATGGACTATACGCATCAAAAGGCGCGTATGGATATTGTCGACATGTGGAAACTGACGGAACCCGATTTCGTTGCATGTGCGCGACGAAATCAGTGCGTATCCGTCGAGATACCCCGTATCGACCCTTTGCAAATTAAGTCACAACTTTTTGCACACTCATCATATCGCGATGAAACTAGCGCCATTGGACTCAAAATATTTTTCTGGTCCTGTGAGCCAAGTTTGGTCCGATTCTGAGACCGTTGATCGGGACACTATTTTGGCGGGCTACAATCCCACTCAACGGGCAATTTTGTGCACAGCCCACCGGAATCCAAAATTGGACATACCGTTGGGTTCATCTCTTCAAAACAAATCTATAGACATGTAGTTTGACGACTTTAGAGACCGTAGGTTCTGGCACGCATTTCAGTACAAAGCGGGTCCAATGGTGGACATCGTTTTGACCCAAAATTACGATTTTGCCCCTGTTCCAGAATTTTACTTTTGGACAGGCATTTCCTAGGCATATCTTTTATTCCAAACTCGATCATGATGTTTGTTGCAGCATCCGAAGTCATCTGCAGGATTTGACTTTTCTTGCTTTGTTTATTTGTCTGTTCGAGCTACTGGATTATTCTCTTTTGCACATAACCTCAGGCATGATACCTTGCCATTATACTATTTATATTCAGTTTGCATTTTATTACATATCACTGTTCATTTATTTCTAGTTCTTACCGTTCTTGATTTACTGTCTGCTCAGTAATATTAGATATACTTTGTTATTATCCTTTGATTGCATGTGGACTTAGAGTTAAGAGACTACCGTTTGTAGTGTATTGCGTATACCTTGACACAGTTGTACCATGATGATGTATGAGATGAGTAGCATGTAGAGGTTCTTGTATGTGGGCTGATCCCCCATGCGCATGCATTAGGACTAACTGCTAATAGAGGCATGTTAGGAGACTTAGCAGTTAGTAGAGGTATATGAGTCATGGATGTGACTCTGTTAGGCATTGGAAGGGAAGAACAGTTCCTTAATGTATGGGCCAAGTATGCACTTCCCTATTGCCGGTTATCTCCGCGGGAGATACGGTCCTGGATCCTGATTTACTGCTGGCCTCTGACATTCGATGAATGTTACGCTTTGAGGTCCCTAGTATCCTGATGGGACCATACCTGAGATTACTGCTACTGAGCCAGAGTGCCCATGCATTGAAGGTTTGTTCTTATTGCATAAACACATTAGAATGGTCAGGTAACCCTCGTCAAATGTCATATCACCCCGTCCCATTAGTAGCTTGGGACAATGTCTCATCGCGGCATAGTGTGCTACCCCTTGTGCTTGTTTGGTTGTAGGGGTAGTCCATTGTTTCGATGATGAGGTATTGGATCTTGTTACGAGTGGGACTATTTACTTTACTTGTGATTTATGACATGGTATATATATTCAGTTATGTGGCATGTTCTTTATGTATCTTATTACGTCCCTTTGAGGACCTGGTTATCTCTCCAGGTGTGTGCTTCTATGATATTGCAGGTGTTCTAGTCGAGGTTGCGATCTTCTCTATTCATTCGGAGATGACGTGTCTTGGGTCTTTCTTTGCTACTCCCGCCAAATCATTTCCGTTTCCATGTATCTTTTTCCTTACTTGTTGTAGTAGATTTGTCTCCGCCCAACATATTGTACAAAGAATTATTACAGTTGATTATATGATATCTTTATTCTTCATTTGTGGATGAGATTAGATTACTCTTGGTTTACTACATTTTACAGCTTATGTATTCATACGAGGTTTTCATACATTGGAGTATACTTCGTATGTATGGAGCAGGCATGGATACGTACCTAGTCCTAAGTATTTTAGGACTGGGGCATTACATTACTAGTCAAATTGGACCAAAAAATTAATTTAATGAGTCTCACGTGCCATTTACAAATAAGTAGCACATGGGAACTCGAATGGATGGTACATCCTAGGCATGTGCATTGTAGACTCAAAATGGGGCAAAACCATATATTGGGTCATACGGCTTCGATCTATGTCAAGTCCCGAAATCAAATTGGAAATAGGCCTAGAATTACGATAATGGATCAAATTGGCATAAGTTGACCAAAAGTTGCACGAAGTCAAAATAATGTTGAAAAACAAATTTGGATGGGACATGATATATCAAACTGAAGGTGGATGGGTCTAGAATTCAAATATGGAACTGGATTTGAGAAAACAGTATTTGTTGTGCTTCTAAAATCAAATCTACGGTAACCTCCTAATATAGCCATTATTGACTTTAATATTTAAAATATACATATAAAATAATTAAACATAATAAAAATAAAATCTAAAAATCAGGGGGCTTACAACCTACCCACCTTAGAAAATTTCGTCATCGAAATTAAAATAATACTATTATAAAAAATCCATAACTTAAAAATAACACGCTAGAACTCACCAGAATCCCTGAATAGGTGTGGATATCGCTCACGCATGGACTCTTCACGCTCCCAAGTTGATTCTCCCCGAGAATGGTACCTCCATGCAACACGAACCAGTCTAATTGTTTGCCCTCTAAGCGTCTTATCACTCGTATCCAAGATACCTATCGGCTTCTCCTCGTATGATAAACTAGGTCCCGTCGTGATCTCAGAGTGATTGACCACATGACTGGGATTAGTGACATACCTTCTTAACTGTGAGACATGTAACACATCATGTACTAACTCTAGTGATTGGGTAATATAAGACGATATGCCACCTCTACTACACGCTCAATGATATCGAACGGTCCAATATATATTGGACTCAACTTTCCTCTACTCCCAAATCTAATGGTGCCCCGCGTCGGTGAAATCCTCAGAAATACATCCTCCCTCCTTGAATTACAATGGCCGACGATGTGTATCGGCCCAATGCTTCTGCCGGTCTTGAGCTGCTTGAAGATGACTCTAAATCGGCTTCACTTTCTCAAGTGTCTGCTTCACAAGCTCAGGTCCAAGTATCTGTTGCTCTCCAACGTCGCTTCAACATACGGATGATCTACACTTCCTCACATATAATGCTTCATATGGTATAATTTGTATACTAGCTTGGTAACTGTTGTTGTAGGAGAATTCAACCAAGTGCAAATGGTCCTCCCAAGAGCCTCCAAAGTCTAACATGCACGTTCTCAACATGTCTTCTAGGGTCTAGATAGTGCACTCCGACTGACTATCCGTCTGTGGATAATACGAAGTGATGAACTTTAGTCTCGTACCTAAGCCCTCCTACATACTCCTCCAAAAATATAAGGTGAATCTAGAATCCCTGTCCGAGACTATACTAACTGGTACCCTATGAAGTTTCATAATTTGCCTCATGTACAAGTCAGCTAACATCTCGGTGGACTGATCCACTTTGAACGACAAGAAATGTTTCAATTTTGTGAGTCTATCCATAATCACCCAAACTGCGTCCTTCCCACTAGGACTCCTCAAAAATTTGGTAACAAAATCTATGGTAATATGCTCCCACTTCCATTTAGGGATATGAAGCGGTTGCAACATACCTGCGATCCTATGATGTTCTGCCTTTACCTGCTAATAGACCAAGCACTTTGCTACAAAGCGTACAATCTCCCTCTTCATACCATGCCACCATTAGTACTACTTCAAGTCCCGATACATCTTAGTACCCCCGGGATGAATAGAATTGTAACTCCCTAAATCATATTTAGTGAATTTTGAAAATTTTCCTAATTTTCTTTGAATTTAATATTGTTTCTTATAAAAACCTAATTTCGATTGAATAGTTGATTAATATGAATTTTTACTATTAATGAATTTTCTCTATTTGAAAAGTATTTTGATACTATTTTTTGAAGAAGAAAAAATTATGTTTCATTTGGACATGGTAGAAATGGTCTTACCTAGTAATCTGGTACATCTTGTTAGTCAATTGATTTCGTTCTCGGAATAATCCTATTTTCTAGGACCCTAATTTTTCCCTTTATTAATGATTAGTAATATATTTTGAACTTTTAAGAAATTCCAATTGAATATTAATTTAAAAGTTATGTCTTCTTAACTGTTGGGTTTTTGTTGAATTAAAAGAAAGGAAATCTTAGTTGATTAACTAATTTTGTAATTATTTAATTAATGAAATATGTTTTAAAAATTGTTAGAATTTATATTTGAAATATTTTGAAAACTGCTAGAAGAAATATTTGAATTCTTTGAAATCTGCTAATATTTGAATTTAAAAATCTGTTAGAGAATAACTAATTTCTGTTAGTTATTACAATTCTGTTACAAGATTATATAAATACCCCCAGATCTACTCCTAATTACCAGCACTGCCACTCCTCCACACACACATGAGATTATTTTATTATAAATAGTATACGAGTTCCAATGTACATTCTGAAATACTGTGCACATCTTTCCATATCACTCTCTCTCTCTACTATCTCTCTATATATTTTCTCTCTCCTCTTTGGCCGATCTTGGCCGTACCACCGAGAGCGCCACCGCGTACAGCCGTGAGCCGACCAGAGCATCACCAGAGTTCCTCGCACCATACACTACCAGTCATCACTCAACATTTCGTGTCCAGATCGGACACTGACCGCCACATCGACTCGACCGAGCCACCGCCAGAGACCGCTGACCAGAGACGACAAGCCGGCCACCGCCAACTCGAACACCCCGCTTGCCCTAATCGGCCAGATCTGAGCGCTGTCCTCCCGGAGCTCGTCGACACCGCGTCGAACTGCCCCACCGGAGCTGCCATCGAAGTCCCGACCTCGCCGAAGACTCCTCGTCGACGACTGGATCTGACCGCCTCGACTGCATCATCAAACTTCGAAGACCGTGCACCTTATCGTTGATCGCGTCGACGCCTCGAGACAGGTGCTGCCCCTTTGGATCTCGAGGAGCCACCTCGACTGCTGCGCCTCCATGAAGACCATGCCTGCCTTGGAGATCGCGACGACGCCTCGTGAAGCACGCTGACCCTTCGTAACTCGAGCCGGGCCGTCGTCGTGTTGTTGAGGACTGCCACCGCCGAATCAAAGTCGTTCGTCGACGGTAGGCCTCGTCGAGCCACCAGAAGTGCCGAGTCGCTGACGGCCACCACCGCCTCTCTAGAGCTCCACCTCGCCATGGAGTCATTGTCGACCAGCCGGATCTACTCGCTGCCGTGGATCGACGTCCCCGTCGCTTAGGTGAGGTTCTTCATCGATCTCCTGCACCCCTTCTTCATCTTCTTGTTCTTCTTCTTGAGTTATTAGATTTTGGGATCTAGGATTTTCTGACCTAGAATTAGGGTTTACATTTGGGGCTAGGCTTTTTCGTGGTGACAGGAAGAGGAGCCCGAGCTTAGTTTTTTGGTTAAGGTCGGGGAAGATGAGGAATTTTAGGGCTAGGGTATTTGAATGTTTGGGGAAAGAAGGCGAATGGGGGGGTGGCTGGTTCTCAAATGATCGATGGCTGAGTATAGAATGGGAGGAGAGAGAAGATTGTATCTGGGTTTTACTGGATTAATGTGGGCCGAGCGGGTTTTTTCTTGACTTGGGCTACTGAGTGAATATGTGAATTGAGAGTCACTATATTATATAGCTGGGCTGTGGTTAATAGATTGATATATGTATAATTTTGGGTCATATTGATGGGCTAGGTTTGAGCCTGGGTGTTCGGGCTGTGGCAGTGGGTTGTTACTTAATAGAATGAAAGAAATAAGAGTTTAGCAGCAGCAGTAAGTAGTTGGGCTTGGGCCAATGTAGGCCAGGCCAGTGGGAAATGCATGAAGTAAGACTTGGGTTCAGTGGGTTATTTCTATTCCTACTAATAGCATCCATAGCTAATATTGTTATTGATTATGAGTATTATTTTCTTGTCACTATTAGTAATTTTGTTAGAAATGTTAACTATCATTTAAAAATGTATTTTTGATATAAAAAGTCTAGCAAATATTTTCTACGGTATAACTAATAAATATTTTTGTTAACAACTTATATAAATTACTAGTATATTATTGCTTGGTTTATTGATAATTAGTATATTGTTAGGGATATTCTTTGGATAGTTATATTGTGATAAATTTTCCTTGCAAAATATAGCCTAAGAGTAATTTCACTAAATATTACCTTAATCAAGCTATAATATATATATTTTCTAAACAAATGATTTTCTTACTAAATATAATTAATGATATTTTAAGCTATTTAAAAAGATATGTTGCTAAATGTTTTACTAAAATTTAGCATGAATTGTTATAATTTTATCATTTAAAAACCACCTTTCTAGAAACTATTGCAGATTTATAATTAGTTACATTAATGATTTATTTGTTAAATATATTAAAAAACATTTTTCTACTAGTATTATTGTGATAAAAACTATAATACATAGATATTTCTAAAATGTATATAGTTAGTTAGTTATACCTATATTTGGCTTAGTATTGAAAATAGTTTTACTAGTAATATATTTTAAAACCCTAACAAATTTTACAAATATCAAGTGGTCATTACATCCATGCAGTACTACTTCCGTGCTTCCAAGGCGTGGCAAGTACACCGATTCGAGCTTTTATTTTGTTTCTGTCTTACATTCATGTGCCATGTTCTCATATCGAACACAAGATACACACGATTGCCTTATATCTTATTCATTACATTGTGAGTCATTGTTTATTGTGGGGATTGGGGGAAATATTAACTTTTGTGTGACCACACCCAACATAGGTATTGTGGATAGCCTAATCGTACACCTCACGTACGATTAAGTCGTACCTTATAGAATTGATTGATTGTGGATTGATTGTGGATTGTGGTCCTTAGCCGGTCACACATTAGTTTAATATTTTAAAATGTCACACTTGCATCGTTTGTCGTGTTCATCGTATTATTCATTGATTGTCGTGTTTATTGTCTTTTTATATTGATTGTCGTGTCCATTATCTTCGGTTTTGTGTTTCACTTCTGGTACCATAGTTTTATTTTCTGTTCTCGTACTCTAGATTTACCTTGTACTCTGTAGTTCAGATTACATTGTATATTGTTCTTGTCGGGGTTGTACTTTGCTCTTTTCTGATAGGACACGTTGTAGATGAGCTTAAGGCGACATGGAGCATGATGGTATCATTGGATATTACAGGATTTATTTCATTTAGTTTTTTCTGGATATTGTAGTTTGTATTTTGATTTCATTATTGTATTTTATTTTACCGAATTTGCCTCCGGATAACATTGTATATTTTGATTGATGGATATTGGTGATCTTCTGGGACGGTTATAGATTCTGTGATTATTTATATTTCATTGTGACTTGGAGTTTTCCTTAGTATTGTACAGCTTACTTCGTCGTGTCCATCGACGATGGCTGGGCGTGTCTGACTCGTGTCCGATTATTCGGGAGCGGGTCGTGACATATTTTTAGTGGTGGCCCTTGCAGGTCTCTATCCTAATGGTACTTAGGCTATAGAGTGCTATTGGGGGACCAGCGAATCTAAGGAAAAGTTATCACAGCATAGGTACCATGGGAAATGGTTATGGTTATTGATGTTTAAATTTGATTTTTACTTATGATTTTTTTAGGTTAGTTTATGATTTTTTAGGACATAGCAATCAACGGTTTATTTTCTATTACAGGATGGTCACCACGAAGAATGTTGGAACTAGCGAGCAGCCTGCACCCGATGCACAGGAGCAGCTTCCACCGCCTCCGTCTCAGCCGCTTCCTCTGACGATGACATTCGATGGTACCCAGATGATGGCCATGTTCTAGTAGTTCATGGAAGCGCAGAACTACCAAGCCACTCAGTTCCGAGCGACGATCATAGACGTGCTCCGAGTCAGGGAGCCAGCTCCACCAGCACCGCCGGCACCACCAGCACCAACAGCACCGAGGCCAGGGACTGCCAAAGATTATCAGAACCTCTGTCCGATGGATTTTTGGGACCATGAGGGAATAGTCTACGCAGATGAGTGGCTGGAAAACGTCGAACGAACGTTGAAGATGGCGAGGATTCTAGATGATCTGAAGGTCGAAGTTGCAAGGATACAACTTTTTGACATTGCTAGAGCTTGGTATAGAGAGGAGCCTCAGTTGGCTGAACCCCAAGTTCTATGGAAGGAATTCAAACTTCTCTTCCAGGAGAAGTTCTTCCCGGATGTGGAGCGGGACGAGCTTCGGATGCAGTTCGAGGCATTACAGCAGGGGACTATGAATGTAGCTTAGAACACATCGGAGTTCACCCGACTCAGCAGGTTCACGGAGAACCTAGTTAGCACACCACAGGAGAGGGCTTAGAAGTTCAAGAAGGGCCTCACCAGAGAGTTACGGCATGTAGTGGCTATCAGCCAGGCCACTACCTATGCGAGCATCCTCAAAGTTGCTCAGGGAGTGGAGAAGGAGATGGACCCGCAGCACAAGCGGGATTGAGATATTGGCACCAACAGTTCCCAGGGTCCACCGAAGCGGTCTGACACTCAGCAGCGGCCAACACCTCAGCATCAGCATCATCCTCATGTTCGAGCTCCGACATCACCGAAATAGCAGAGACAGATCCAGACCCCGACATACTTATCTTACGTGTACTGCAAGAGGCTGGGACACAGTGTCGAGGAATGTCGCAAGAAGTTAGGGCAGTGCTTGGTTTGTGGATCTGCCACTCACCAAGTGAGAGATTGTCCTGCATCTTTCACTCGTCAGGGACCAGCATCAGAGCTGCAGCAGGAGGATCCACCCTTCGAAGATCAGTAGCAGTAGGGAGCGCAGCCAGATGGACCGTTATCTTCCTTATGTTGCTTGTAGTATCTAGATTTTCTTGTAGTGCCTATTTTGAGGCTTGTCTATGAGTTTTCTTGCATTTACTATTTTTCTATTGTTTAGTGACTACTTGTTAGTCCTTGTTATTTTACTCCCTAAATAAATCGTTTAGTTTCTTGTTGTCTTTAATAAATTTTTCTTGATTTTCTGTTCATCTCTACCAGACCTTTGAAATTTCGAGGACAAAATTTTTGTAATGGGGGTAGATTTATAACTCCCTAAATCATATTTGGTAAATTTTGAAATTTTTCCTAATTTTCTTTGAATTTAATATTATTTCTTTTAAAAACCTAATTTCAATTGAATAGTTGATTAATATGAATTTTTACTATTAATGAATTTTCTCTATTTGAAAAGTATTTTGATACTATTTTTTGAAGAAGAAAATATTATGTTTCATTTGGACATGGTAGAAATGGTCTTGCCTAGTAATCTGGTACATCTTGTTAGTCAATTGATTTCGTTCTCGGAATAATCCTATTTTCTAGAACCCTAGTTTTTCCTTTATTAATTATTAGTAATATATTTTGAACTTTTAAGAAATTCCAATTGAATATTAATTTAAAAGTTATGTCTTCTTAACTGTTGGGTTTTTGTTGAATTAAGAGAAAGGAAATCTTAATTGATTAACTAATTTCATAATTATTTAATTAATGAAATCTGTTTTGAAAATTGTTAGAATTTATACTTGAAATATTTTGAAAACTGCTAGAAGAAATATTTGAATTCTTTGAAATCTGTTAATATTTGAATTTAAAAATCTGTTAGAGAATAACTAATTTCTGTTAGTTGTTACAATTCCATTACAAGATTATATAAATACCCCCGGGTCTACTCCTAATTACCAGCACTGCCACCCCTCTACACACACATACACACGAGATTATTTTATTATAAATTGTGCATGAGTCCCAATGTACATTCTGACACACTGTGTACATCTTTCCACATCACTCTCTCTCTACTCTCTCTACATATTTTCTCTCTCCTCTCTGGCCGATCTTGGCCGCACCACCGAGAGTGCCACCGCGCACCGCCGTGAGCCGACCATAGCATCACCGGAGTTCCTCGTACCACACACTACCAGTCATCACTCAATATTTCATGTCCAGATCGGACACCGACTGCCACATCGACTCGACCGAGCCATCGCCAGAGACCGCTGACCAAAGACGACAGGCCGGCCACCGCCACCTCGAAGACCCCTCTTACCCTAATCGGCCAGATCAGAGCGTTGTCCTCCCGGAGCACGTCGACAACGCGTCGAGCCGCCCCACCGGAGCTGCCATCGAAGTCCCGACCTCGCCGAAGACTCCTCGCCGACGACTGGATCTGACCACCTCGACTGCATCACCGAACTTCGAAGACCGTACACCTTATCATAGATCGCGCCGACACCTCGAGACAGGTGCTGCCACTTCGGATCTCGAGGAGCCTCCTCGATTGCTGCAACTCCACGAAGACCGTACCTGCCTTGGAGATCGTACCGACGCCTCGTGAAGCATGCTGACCCTTCGTAACTCAAGCCTGGCCGCCGTCGTATTGTTGAGGACTGCCACCGTCGGATCGAAGCTGTTTATCGATGGCAGGCCTCGTCGAGCCACCAGGAGCCGCCGAGTCGCTGACGGCTACTACCGTCTCTCTGGAGCTCCGCCTCGCCGAGGAGTCATCGTTGACCAACTGGATCTACTCGCCGCCGTGGATCGACGTCCCTGCCGCCTAGGTGAGCTTCTTCATCGATCTCCTGCACCCCTTCTTCATCTTCTTGTTTTTCTTCTTCAGGTATTTGATTTTGGGATCTAGGGTTTTTTGACCTAGAATTAGGTTTTACATTTGGGGCTAGGGTTTTTCATGGTGACAGGAAAGGAGCCCGAGCTTAGGGTTTTGGTTAAGGCTGGGGAAGAAGAGGAATTTTAGGGCTAGGGTCTTTGAATGTTTGGGGGAAGAAGGCGAATGGGGGGAGAAAGGCTGGTTCTCGAATGATCGGATGCTGAGTATAGAATGAGAGGAGAGAGAAGATTGGATCAAGGTTTTCCTGGATTAATGTGGGCCGTGCGGGTTTTTCCTTGACTTGGGTTGCTGAGTGAATATGTGAATTGAGAGTCAATATATTATATAGCTGGGCTGTGGTTAACAGATTAATATATGTATAATTTTGGGTCAGATTGATGGGCTAGATTTGGGCCTGGGTGTTCGGGCTGTGGCAGTGGGTTGTTACTTAATAGAATGAAAGAAATAAGAGTTTAGCAGCAGCAGTAAGTAGTTGGGCTTGGGCCAATGTAGGCCAGGCCAGTGGGAAATGCAGGAAGTAAGACTTGGGTTCAGTGGGTTATTTCTATTCCTACTAATAGTATCCATAGCTAATATTGTCATTAATTATGAGTATTATTTTCTTGTCACTATTAGTAATTTTGTTAGAAATGTTAACTATCAATTAGAAATGTATTTTTGATATAAAAAGACTAGCAAATATTTTCTATGATATAACTAATAAATATTTTTGTTAACAACTTACATAAATTACTAGTATATTATTGCTAGGTTTATTGATAATTAGTATTTTGTTAGGGATATTCTTTGGATAGTTATATTGTGATAAATGTTCCTTGCAAAATATAGCCAATAGGTAATTTCACTAAATATTACCTTAATCAAGCTATAATATATATTTTCTAAATAAATGATTTTCTTACAAATATAATTAATGATATTTTAAGCTATTTAAAAAGATATGTTGCTAAATGTTTTACCAAAATTTAGCATGAATTGTTATAATTTTATCATTTAAAAACCACTTTTCTAGAAACTATTGCAGATTTATAATTAGTTACATTAATGATTTATTTGTTAAATATATTAAAAAAAGCATTTTTCTACTAGTATTATTGTGATAAAAACTATAATACATAGATATTTCTAAAATGTATATAGTTAGCTAGTTATACCTATATTTGGCTTAGTATTGAAAATAGTTTTACTAGTAATATATTTTAAAACCCTAACAAATTATACAAATATCAGGTGATCATTACATCCATGCAGTACTACTCCCGTGCTTCCAAGGCGAGGCAAGTACTCCGACTCGAGCTTTTACTTTGTTTCTGTCTTACATTCATGTGCCATGTTCTCGTATCGGACACGAGATACACACGATTGCCTTATATCTTGTTCATTGCTTTGTGAGTCATTGTTTATTACGGAGATTGGGGAAAATATTAACTTTTGTGTGATTACACCCAACATAGGTATTGTGGATAGCCTAATCGTACACCTCACGTACGATTAAGCCGCACCTTATAGAATTGATTGATTGTGGATTGTGGTCCTTAGCCGGTCACGCATTAGTTTAATATTTTAAAATGTCACACTTGCATCGATTATCGTGTTCATCATATTATTCATTGATTGTCGTGTTCATTGTCTTTTTATATTGATTGTCGTGTCCATTGTCTTCGATTTTGTGTTTCACTTCTGGTACCATAGTTTCATTTTTAGTTCTCGTACTCTAGATTCACCTTATACTCTGTAGTTCAGATTACATTGTATATTGTTCTTATCGGGGTTGTACTTTGCTCTTTCCTGACAGGACACGTTGCAGGTGAGCTTGAGGCCACATGGAGCATGATGGTGTCATTAGATATTACAAGATTTATTTCATTTAGTTTTTTTGGATATTGTACTTTGTATTTTGATTTCATTATTGTATTTTATTTTACCGGATTTGTCTCCGGATAACATTGTATAATTTGATTGATGGATATTAGTGATCTTCTGGGATGGTTATAGATTCTGTGATTGTTTACATTTCATTGTGACTTGGAGTTTTCCTTAGTATTGTACAACTTACTTCGTCGTGTCCATCGACGAAGGTTAGGCGTGTCCGACTCGTGTCCGATTGTTCGGGAGCGGGTCGTGACAAGAATAAATAGAACCGTGGGCTTCACTCATCAACTCCTGCCTCAATTCTTCATTTGGAACATATAGGCAATTCCCGCACCTTAATGTCCCGTCCTCATGAATACGAAGTCCTGTCTGCTCTCATGCCTCTGTCCTCTCACGAATTCTTCAAAACTTGCATCTATAGGTAACACTGTCTTGATTCTATCCACTAGTAAAGACTGTACTTCAAGATTGGCAAGTACTCCTTGATATCCCGACATAATGACTTCTATTCCAAGCTCCCGAAGATCTTCTAATAACTGTGGCTGTGCTATCAAGAAATATGCAGTAGGCTTCTTAGTCAAAGCGTCCGCTACTATGTTCGCCTTGCCAGGATGGGACTGCAAATCTATATCATAGTCTGTCAGGAGCTCCAACCACCACCTCTGTCTCATATTCAACTCCTTTTGTATGAAAAGATACTTCAAGCTCTTATGATCCGTAAATATCTCTACACGCTCGCCGTACAAATAATACCTCCATAGCTTCAATGCAAAGATCATCGCTACTAACTCCAGATCATGGGTAGGGTAATTCTTCTCATGTACCCTCAACTGCCTTGATGCGTAGGCTATGACCTTTCTGTGTTGCATCAAAACACATCCAAGTTCACTACCTGACGCATCACTATATACAACGAATCCTTTCAATCCAGAAGGAAGCGTCAAAATAGATGCTGAGGTCAACCTCTTCTTCAACTCTTCAAAAGCCTTCTGACCAACTTCTATCTACTGGAACTCCTGATCCTTACGCGTCATCCGCGTCATTTATTCTGCGATCCATGAGAAATTCTCTATGAACCTGCAGTAATACCCAGCAAGCCCGAAAAAACTCATAACTTCTGCAACAAATGTCGGTGTCGGCCAGGACTCCACGGTTGCTATCTTCTCTGGATCTACTGAAAGTCCTTCCCCCGAGATAACGTGTCCAAGGAATAGAACTCTATCAAGTTTGAATTCACACTTGCTAAGCTTGGTATACAATCTCTCATTCCTCAATAGTTCCAATACAACTCATTCTATCGTAGGTATAGTATTATCCACCTATTCAAGCAATTTTTCCTAATATGCTCTATGCATCTGATATTCAGGCACTCATACTCAACTCATAATCTCACTAGGATCCATCTCTAAGAAACTTACCTATTTCTAGCTACCCAACATCATAATCACACTAATAACCTAGCTTAATTATATTTTATAATATAACTATAAGGTTTGTCTATTTTAGTCATTTAATAACTAGAAGGTAACAGGAACCTAAGGCTAGGTCAAACAAACCTATACACAACTTTAACAACGATAGGGTCAGGCAAAGAAGGAAGGTTTGCCGAATTATTTCTAGGAACAATGTGTTTGCCATTGATTGTAAAAGTACAGAACAATTTTATAGGAGGACTGAACTTAGACTCATAATACAAACTCGTTCGTACAAAAAAAGCCTAGGAATGAAAATCTTGGTACAGCAATCTAAGTATGATTATTTATTTTTGATTCTAGGGGTGACGATAGAGGCTCGGAAAAGCGACGGCAGCTCTGCCTTACTCCTTGGACGATCGAACGTAGCCTTGACTCTGATGAAGAAATGCTCTCGGGATGTGTGGAAAGACTCTTCTGCGCATGCCTTTGTCTCTATGTGTATCCGGCCGGGCGGAGAGAATCTCTTTCTTTCTGGAATTCTCCTACTCCTTTTCTCCTGAATTCTCCCGGGTTTGTAAGGGAATGGCACCTTGCTAGTTGTAGAAGTGGGGATGTGATCATTAGGGTTTGCAATAATTTCCCCTTGAAAAGTCGGAGGCCAATCATCTGGACCATTAATCTTGATTGCATTACATCTGGGCAGTTAATTCTTGATTGTGCCAAATTCGTATGGGCAATTAATGCTGATTGCAATGAATCTTCATAATTTGTCATGACAAGCTCGGATCTCCCGCCACGTGTTTAATTTGCTTAATTACAACAAATCTGATTTGATCCGAGTAATTATGGTGATTGCACTAAATCTGGTTGTTATGATTTGCGAGCAGCCATAATTCTGAGGGAATAAGACAGCTACGTGACTCAACTGTCATGATGATCACCACGTGTCACAACTGTCATGAGGACCGCCATGTGTCTCAACTGTCATGAGTGGGACGTCCTGACATAGCCGTATGAATGCGGTCTCTAAATGAACCGCATATGGGTGGCCCCCACACTCCTAGCCGCATAAAAGTAGCAGCCGTATAGAGGTGGCAGTCGCATGAAGGAGGCAGCCGCATGAAAGTGGAAGCTGCATGAAGGAAGCAGCCGCATGAAGGTGGCAGCCGCATGAAGGAAGCAGCCGCATGAAGGTGGCAGCCGCATGAGTAGAGCAACCGCATAAAAAGAGCAACCGCATAGCGGTGTCAGCCGCATAGGAGTGGCAGCCGCATAGGGAGCTTTGGACTTGACGGATCATGTTAGCTATAAAAGATTTTCTTCTTTTTCCTAGGAGCACGCCATCATGTCAGAGTTATCATTTCGACTTTTATGTCAGAGCTGTCATTTGTCAGAGCTGGCATTGTCAGGGCTGCCATCGGAGTAATTAATTAAAGCTGCTGCTTTATGGCCAGTTGTCGGATCGGACAGCATGAGGCCACGTGGCGTGGAGCCATCCGAGCAGCATGAAGGACTTTTGAAGCCGCACGAGGCTCCTTCTGTTTGTGAACCGTATGGGATCCTGAAGGACTTATGAGCCGCATAAGGCTCCTTCTATTTTGAGCCGCTTGGGCTTTTCTTGTCTTTTTCCATGCTTCTACAAGACTCCCTTCAAAGTTTTTAATTTGCAAAATTAAAATACTTTGAATAAGAAGCATGGCTATATATAAGCTCTTCTGGCCGCAGAGGATATTTTGACCGCATGGACTTCCTAGCCGCATGGACTTCCTAGCCGCATGGACTTCCTAACTGCCTGGACTGTCCAGCCGTATGGATTTCCTAGCCGCAAACTTCCTAGTCGAATGGTCTTCCTAGCCGCATGGACTGTCTGGCCGCATAGACTCTCTGCCACGTGTGTGTCTCCTACCACGTGTGCGTCTTATTAATTGCTTTTGATTTGCTTTGGATTTAAAGCCGCCCTTTGGGACAGGATCCCAAGGGTCAGTTTTAAATATCCGGATTTTCTTCGATGCCCGAAGGGTCGATTCTGTTCTTTATGCAGCACGAGGATCGAGGCGTCCGTCGGTTCATGAGCCCAGTTTTTGTTTGCCTATAAATAAAAGTGTTTGTGGAACGGGAAGACTTATTTAATTTCTCTCGTCTTCAACTCTTCTTGCCCTAAGTTGCTGCCTTCGTCTTCCTTTCTCCGTCCATCGATGAACAATGGCCTCCAAGTCTTCTACAGCCACGGTGAAGGGTAAGGTAGTGGCTTCTTCGTCAGCCACGGTGCCTGAAGTTCACCCCGACGTTCACCCCACCACTACTGGAAAGGGTTTGGGCGGATCGTATACTTCGAAACCCTAACAAAGACATCTCTGTTACATGCTTTATGGACAAGCCTTTAATGCGTTCCTCGTTTTCATCATACTGTTCAAATTGTATGGGCCGCATGTACGTCCCATGTCCAACCGCATGGGAATTGTCTAGTGGCCGCATAGACGCTTCACAAACTGACCCGCATAATGACCCGTCGCACAGAGCCACAAAAGTCCTTCTGAATCGAACCGTATAAAGCCCCCTCAAACAGGACCGTATAAGTTCGTCTGGACTGAGCCGCATGGTCATCTTCTAACTTTGTTTTTTTTGTCTTTTGATTCTTGCAGCATCCTTGCCGAAGGCTGAGATCATTGTGAAGGAAGAGCTGCTGCCTTCTCTCAAACAAGAGTCATTGCTTGTTAAGGAGGAGGTAATACTAAAAATGGAGGAACAGAAAGGAGAGCTGGCGCCTATTGACGTTGCTGTAAAGGAGGAGCCCCAGTCTGACGGCGGTAGTATTGGGAGTTCTGTCCTTCCTTCTCCGGACGAGGATCATGCTCAAGTAGATCCTTCGTATGAAAAATGGTTGAGGGATTGGTATATGCGCCCCCGCAACTAGGATTCGTAGGCTCTCATAAATGTCCGTCTTTTGTCTTGATATTTCTGTCTGTCTTTAGCTGTAGTTTGTGTTTTGCTTCTTTTGGACATCAATGTAATCTTCTTCCTTCTTGTCTGAATGAAATGATAGAGAACTTTTCTGCCTTGCTCATTAGATGTAGACATGTGAATGTAACTGATTTTGAATGACCGAAATACATTCGCTCTATTCTTTGCTTGTAGTAGTTGTCCCAATAGAAGATTTTTTGTGGACCTATTATCCTTGGCGTACCCTGGTTTTTTTTTGGTACGGATAATAAGTCGAGAGAGAACCAACATACTTACTTAGAGGTAATGAGGACGTGGTAAATATGAGGGTTTCTTCGATGGAGCCTTCCCACTCAGAGGTAATGAGGACATGGCAGAAGTGTGCTCCATGAAGGGGACATAGAACAACTCAGAGGTAATGAGGACGTGGAAGTTCTATGAGAGGGGCGGTTTGTTTTTGATGGAAGGGGAACAACTCAGAGGTAACATCGACGTGGTTGTTTCAGGAAATTTGTGGATTTGTTACCTGTTTATGCACTGAAAGTGCAGGTATTGGATCATGAGGAGGGAGCTCTTTTAGGAGGAAAGTTCAGAGGTATGATCATACATGACTTACTACCTAAAAGATGCGATATAGATTTATCTGTAGTGACCAGAGTGTGAGTTCAGCGGTACTTACTGGTACATAACTCAACAATCTAGGAGATTTGGGATCAGAATGTAAGTTCAGCGGTATTTGCTGATACATAACTCATTATTCTGGGGAATTTTTAGTCAAAATATGAGTTCAGCGATACCAGATGGTACATAACTCGTCATTCTGGGAAATTTGTAGACGAAATACGAGTTCAGCGGTACCAGGGGGTACATAACTCGTCAATCTTAGAAGATTTGGAGGATGTTATTTCAGACGTAATACTTCTTCAGGAACTTGCTGTTGATGGGAAACATGAGCAAGTCTCTATTTTGTTTTGCGAGACGGTAAGCTCCATTGGAGAATACAGCATCGATGATGAACGGGCCTTCCCACTTTGGCTGGAACTTGTCGGCAGTTTTGTGAGTCATAATCATCGGCCTCCGAACTGCCAAAACGAGATCGCCCACTTGGAATGTTCTGATTTTAACCTTCTTTTTGAATGTTCCGGAGATACGGGCTTAGTACAGCTCGATTTGTTGTTGAGCTAACAGGCGCTTCTCATCTAGGGCCTCCAACTCTTGCAGTCGGCGATGGTGATTATCATCTGTTGTCAACCGATAGGTGAGAGCGATGCGGAGCAAGGGGATTTGAGTCTCCAGTGGGAGAACTGCCTCACTCCCATATACCAGAGAGAATGGTGTGTTTCCGGTGGCCGTTCGTACTATAGTACGGTACGCCCATAAGCATTCGCCGAGCTTTTCATTCCTGTCATGTTTGTTTGATGACACGAACTTCTTGAGAAGCTTGATGATTGTTTTGTTGAACGCTTCAGCCAGACCATTAGCCGCTGGATTGTATGGTGTTGAAGCAATATTCTGGATTCGGTGTTTGTCGTAAAACCGATAGAAAGCGTGGCTTACGAACTATGGACCATTATCATGGATGATCCTTTGGGGCAGTCCAAAGCAATAAATGACGTGATGCTTGAGGAAGCTGATCACATTTGAAGTCTTGACTTCTGCCAGCGGAATAGCCTCCGCCCATTTGGAGAAGTAATCTGTGATTGCGAGTATGAAGCGATGTCCTCTGGACAAAGGTGGAGTGATCGGACCAATGATGTCCATTCCCCATGCTTCGAATGGCCATGATGCCACCGTCGGATGTAGAAACTCAGATGGCTGGTGGATGAAATCTGCATGGACTTGACATGCTTTGCATTTTCGTGCATAGTCTATTGCATCTGCAACCATCATGGGCCAGTAATAGCCCATTCGTTGAAGACGATCTTGTAATTTCGGGCCAGGCTGATAGGCCCCACAGATGCCATCATGAGCTTCACGCACGGCCTCTTTGGCTTCTGTATTTGACAGACATCGAAGCAGTAATCTATCGTATGATCGCCGATATAGCATTTTCGTCTCTGTATCGTAGAAGAATCTGAGGGAACGTCTTCTGATAGAAGTGGCTTCCTTCGGATTCTCTAGCAGGATATCGTAGACCACGAAGTCGATGAATGGTTGTCTCCAGTCTGGTGCTTCATCGACTGTCAGAGCGAGTAACTCTCAACACATTGAACATTATTCTTGGGACATATCAACTCACGGCCTATGATGTCAACCAAGTGGTGAGCATGATTTGGAACTGCTAAGGAAGTGGCAAGGCCTACTAGGGCGTCGGCTTCAATGTTCTGGAGCCTGGGAACGTGTTCTATGAAGAACCCTTCCAAGGATGAGATGATGTCAATCGCTATTTGGTGATAGGGGATCATGTCTTCATGATGCACTTTGTATGAGCCCCTGATTTGATTGACGATTAGCTGTGAATCGCCGTATGCTTCAAGATACTCTACCTCCAGCTCCTTTGCAAGTCGAAGGCCAATGACCAGAGCGTTGTACTCGGCCACATTGTTTGAGCAGGACTCCGTGAGGGAGTAAGCCCGATTGATCACCAGCCCGGAGGGAGAAATCAGCACCACTTCGACTCCAGCAACAATGTTGCCCTTGGGCCCCATTCTGGAAGTACCGTTAAAGAACATTCACCATACGGCATCATGAGAGGCCACATTTGAATTGGCGACCTCATCTGGAATCTCTTCGTCTATTCTGGTTGACTCCGATCCTGGATGAGCTGCTAAAAAGTCTGCTAGAGCTTGACCTTTAACAGCCTTCTGCGGGACGAAGATCATGTGGTAGGGAGACAATAAAATCGTCCAGGTAGCGAGGCGAGAGCTGAGTGCACCTGGCTTGGTCATGAGGACCCTGAGGGGATTGACTCTTGATATGACATGGATGGTTTGTCCCGTGACGTAGTGTCGCGTCTTCTGAATGGCGAAAACCAGAGCAAGGCACTCCTTTTTTACGGCGGTGTATCGATGCTCCGGCCCCATCATCATTCGGCTGAGGTATTAATATATAGCTTGCTCATGGCCTGCCTCATTGTTTTGTGCTAACGGAGCACCGAGAGAATGTTCCATCGCTTGTACATAGAGCATAAATGGTCTTCCAGCAACCGGGGCTACCAGGACTGGAGGGTTCATTAGATATTCTTTGATATTGTCGAAGGCGCGCTGGCATTCTTCATCCCATACAAATGAAATACCCTTCTTCATGAGGTGGGCGAATGGTTGACATCGTCCGGAGAGGTTAGAGATAAACCTCATGATGTAGGCCACCCTCCCTTGAAGGCCTCGGAGTTCGTAGAGGTTTCTCGGGGGACCCACCTCCATGATTGCCTTCGTCTTCTCAGGGTCTATGTGGATACCCTGGGAAGTAATGGTGAAACCCAAGAACTTCCCGTTGGATACGCCCAAGAAGGATTTTGTGGGATTCATCTTCAAATTACGCGCTCGCATCAGGTCGAACACTGTTCTCAGATCATGTATATGATCTTCCTTAGAGAGGCTTTTGACGGCGATGTCGTCGACGTAGCATTCCACTGTCTTGCGCAGGTGGTCTCTAAAGATGATGCTCATAGCTCTTTGATAGGTGGTGCCACCGTTCTTTAAACCGAAAGGCATGAGTGTGTAGCAATATGTGCCAATTGGTGTTCGGAATGATGTATGCTTTTCGTTATCAGGGAACATCTTGATTTGGTTGTACCCCGAGAAACCATCCATGAATGACATACGCTCAAAGCCTCAGGTGTTGTCAATCATGATGTCTGTGATAGGGAGGGGGAACTCATCCTTAGGACACGCCTCATTGAGATTGCGAAAGTCGATACAGATTCGAATCTTTCCATTCTTCTTAGGATACGCCCCTATATAATGTCTCTTAGTGTTCACTTGTCTTTTTTAGAAATCCCCCTTTAGAAACCCTAATAGTTCTTCCCCAAATCATCAAATCTCACTATTCCTCCACCAAATTGATCCCACTCACTTGCATTGGAGGTCATTTCTGGAGTAGAGGTTGAAAGGGGCTTGCTTGCAAGGTTTGGAGCTCACTTGGCCATTGGAGGAGGACTTCTCATTTTGGGGCTTTTTGATTAAGATCTCTTAATAGGTAAAATCTCTCAAATTGATTCAAATCTCCATTCTCTTCCCACAGAAGCATCCATCTAGGTGTCCCCTAGCTGTAGAGTGAGTTTGGTAGGAATTGGAATTGGTTTGGTGTTCGTATCGGACACGTATCAGTGTCCTTGCATATGTGTTCGAAGAAATGCCATAATGAAATTTTTATTGATATTTTCAAAATGTATTTGAAAATATTTATAGGTGTATATGTGACATTTGATTTTGTGTTGGATTGAGTTGGTTTTTGTGTATGTGTCGTGTCCACGGGAAGCAGGACACGCCGTACGAGGGTGCGGTCGAGTGCCCTGCTGCTCGGGGGTTAGTTCTTAGTGTCTGTGTCCCTTGGACATGCGACACTTGGCATGGACATGGGGGCAATGTCTGCAAACATGCCCCCAAAGTCTCATAGCTTAGCGTGTCGTGTCAGACACGAATTCCTTCGTACACTGGTTTTATACTAAGACAGAATCGCGAGGATTTCGTATCTGATACATGCTTCGTGTCACGTGGACACGAGTCATAGACGTCTTGTGTTGTGTCTATTATATAGCCCTAGTATTAGGCTATGTGTGGACACGAGCACGAGACATGTCGTGACTCATGTCGTGTCTACGAGCCCACGTACTGGCCGCACGAGACTGCTATGTGCAGTGCTCATGTCTGTAAGTTTTATGCATGTTTGGACACCTCGTGTCCAGTTATTTGGACACGAAATAACCTCTGTGACACGTGTATATATGCACGACATGTTATCACACACTAATTTGATGTTTGTTTGGATTTTGATACATGAATTTAGGTTTTTGGTTCGATTGTTAAATATTCTGATACTGTGATATAAACTGGGTTATCAATTGATTTTTAAAAATAAATTGGTGTTAATTTGATGTGTTTTTAACTTCATTATATCTGAGATATCATGTATTATATCTGGGACGTGATGTGGTGTTCGAATTGAAATGGGGATAAGGTTATGAACCCCGTTGTGATACATTGCATATGAACTGAACATATATGTACCTAAATGTTCCTGATATGGGTACATTGACAGAACTGGAATGAGGGTTACATATGTGTTTCCTGAGAATTACCTTTATATGCTGCTGTTAACATGCCACACTACACTATTGCTATACACTTGGATACACTCTACCTATTCACAATTAACACCACACTAAGTTCACACACTTTTCACTCTAACACTATATCACCTGCTGTACACTCTAACATGCCACAATACCTTTACTGTCACACTTTCACATTACTATGCCTTGACACTCACCACACACCCTATATGCTTCACTACACTTTATGCTATACTTGACACCATGTCCAGTTGACACTACCACTTCACTTTGACACTTGTTGACACTAACACTATATACTCTATTGACACACACCCACCTATATATATGTCACGCTATATATATATATATATATATATATATATATATATATATATATATATATATATATATATATATGTATATGTATATAAGATAATGTGAATATATGATATTGTGATGATAGAGGGATGATATGCATATATGATGTTGATGATATGATAAGCCTATATGTATACATATCTATGGTGGTACTTGTGTTATAGGCATTAGCCTATGTGTAGTATATTAGTATATATATATGCCTTTGTGTGTGTTTCCATGTGGTTTTGTGTTTGATTGCTAGTATAGGCTTGGTTAGGCCTAGTTAGACTTGTTGAACTAGGTTTAGACCTAGTATGGCTTAGTTGACCTAGTTTGACTAGTATAGTTGACTAGAGTTGACCAAGAGTTGTCTTTAGTCTAGAATGACCTAGAAATCATGTAGGGTGCATTGTAATCTTCAATTTACCTTTTCTGGACTTGTTGTGACTTGTGTTGCTTTAAATAAGACTCAGTTACTCCGATTTGGACATCTATTCTCATCGAACATTCAGGATCTCTGGCGAGTACATTCTCTGATCATTTCATACTTGTTAGGATTTATATTCTTACTCTAGATAACATTACTTGATGCTGTCACGTTGTTAACACGGATTGGTACTATATGGATCTTTACATTGAGATGTTATCCCCCTCGGGAGCATCGGGTAAATCATGTCATGTGCATTTCACTTTCATCATGTACTCTTGTGCTTTCACTTTTCATGTATACTCTTGTGATTCATGTACTCTCATGTTCACAGAGCCCTCATGTATAATTTCATGTGCACCCATTTATGGGCCCCCATGTAAAATATTGTACAATAACATAACTTGTCTAGATCCTTGTGTATTGATTGGGGTACGGGGGAGTAGAAGCAGTCATGTGAACAATTCCAAAGTAGTTTAATCATATGCAAACTCTTTAGTGTAATCATGTGCAAATTTAAGCCGTTCACATGTCTATCTTGTACTCAATGTCACTAGTCACTGATAGTTCTCTACTTATAGTAGCTATTTATATTACCGTTCTCTCTCTTTTACTACATGTACTTTCTTTCAGCGTTTCATGTATTTTACTCTATTGCATGCTTTATATTCCTATCTTGATTTGAACTGTTGAGATTTTGTGCTCGTTCCTGTCCTGACTGGACCTGTTAAAAATATTACAGAGGATGAAGAGGAACTTTGCCCTACCTATTATGGAGCTGCCATAGATGACACCTGCGACTTGGACCTTCAGCAGTATCCATCCATAGTAGAGGATGTCACCCCTAAAGTTTAGGCTAGTTAGCTTAGACTTCTATCTTGTTTTGATGTCTTGTCTCATTTGGATACATTAATGTATATATTTGGGATCTTGTTGTTATTCTAGATGTTTTATGGAGATGTTAACTTAGACACTTAGACTTCTTCTCCTGTTTGTATTTCATTTGGTGATCTTCATATCATATCTTATCTATCTTACCGTACTTCTACCTTAGTTGTGATTGAGCTACACATTTCTGTATTATCCTCCGATTGGAGAGTATACACTGTACAAGTACCTTATCATGTTAGATGTATGTGACCTAGGACAGTATTCTATCGCTGATACTATGGCGTAGGCTGGACTTACCCACTTCTCTTACCCCTACATTGGGTGCGGGTCGCGACAGTACCTAGTTTCGATCCGGACAATCATGATGATGCTGAGGAGCACCGAATGCAGATGCTGCAAAGTTCATGCAGTTGCTGGAGAATGCAAGGACTCCTTTGTATCATGGTTGTGAGGATCATTCACCATTGGAGGTGCTTACAAGACTGCTGAGCATCAAATCCAATTTTAATGTCTCAAGATTGCTACAATTGAATCATCGAGTTGATTGTAGAGATCTTACCGGAGGGTGCCAAGTTACCTACAGATTTCTACTGATCTAAGAGAATGGTGAGATCTCTCTGGATGAGATATTATAAAATTGAAGCATGTCACAACGGACGCATGTTGTACTACAAGGACGACAAGGATGAAGACGTGTGCAGATTTTGTGGTACTGATTGCTACAAGGCAATAAGTTCAAGTAGGACTCCCAGTACAAGAAAGCCGACAGATTCGATGTACTACTTGTCTTTGATGCCGTGGTTGCAGAGGTTGTTTATGGTGAAGGAGACTGTCGAGAACTTGAGTTAGAACATGCGGGAACAGATCGATGGAGTATTGGATCATCCATCCGATGGAGAAGCATGGGAGAACTTTGATCGAGAGTATCCAGATTTTGCTTCTGATTTATGTAATATAAGATTGGGGCTCTCCTTCGATAGTTTTACCCCGTTCAAACTTTTGGGTTTCCAATATTCGTGTTAGCCAGCGATTGTCACTCTGTATAACCTACTACCGTCGATGTGTATAAAGACTCCTTATATGTTCCTTACTGTTATCATCCTGGGTCCGAACAATCTGAAGCAAAACATCGATGTGTACTTACAGCCATTGATAGATGAGTTGAATCAGCTGTACAAAGTAGGCACCAACACGTATGATGTTTCCAGAAAGTAGAACTTTCAGATGAGAGCCACACTTATGTGGACCATCAACAACTTTTTTGCCTATGGAATGCTACCGGGATGGAGCACTCTCTCATGTCTGTATTGTATGGACCGCACAAAGGATTTTCGTTTGAAACATAGAGGAAAACCATGCTTCTTCGATTGTCATTGACAGTTTCTGACGAAGGATCATCCATTTTGGAGGAACATGAATGCTTTTCATGCCGACGTTATGGAGAAGGCCAATCCACCGCCAAAGTGGACCGAAGACACGATATGGAAGGAGGTGAAAGATTTTCCAAGTGCTATCGAAGAGCCTACAAAGGGGTACAAGTGTGATGGATTTGGTCGCACTCATAACTAAACGAAAAGGAATATATTTTGGGACCTACCATATTGGAGCACCAATCTGATCAGACATAACCTTGATGTCATACATATCGAAAAGAATGTATTTAACAACATAACTAATACCGTGATAGACGTAAAGGAAAATACGAAAGACAATCCGAAGGCCAGGTTGGACTTGGTAGTTATATGCAGCCGTCATGCATTGCATTTGATAGAGGAAGACAATGGGAAGCGTAAGCAGCCTAAGGCAATTTTCTTACTAGATTGGGAGGATAAAGGGAGACTTTGTAGGTGGATTTAGGGCCTAACATTTTTTGACGGGTACGTGTCGAATTTGAGAAGATGAGTTGACCCGTAGGAGAACAAACTGACGAGTATGAAGAGCCATAATTGTCAAGTATTTATGGAGCGGTTAATTTCGATTGCATTTCAGAAATTATTATCCCAGGTTATTTGGGATCCATTGACAGAGCTGGGCATATTCTTCAGAGGTCTTTGGTCTACTAAGTTGCTCATCGATCGTCTAGAAAAGCAAGAGAAGGACATTGCGGTAACACTATGCAAGCTTGAGAGGGTGTTCCTTCCTGGGTTCTTTGACTTTATGGAGCATTTGCCAATTCATCTTTCTTATGAGGCACATGTTGGTGGGCCCTTCGGTTATCAGTGGATGTACCCATTTGAGCGACATTTGAACCACCTAAAAAGAAAGGCAAAAAACAAGTCTCGGGTCGAGGGTTCTATTTGTGAATCATATATCCTCGAGGAGATTACAAACTTCTGCTTGATGTATTTTAAGCCATATGTTGCTACTAATAGAACAATAGCTCCAAAAAATGACGATGGATATCATGAATCTAATGATGCAATACTGAAAGTCTTCAATGCTTTCAGAAAGGCTTCGGGGAAAATGAAGAAGAGATATCTGAATGATGAGGAACTAAGGGCTACTCAGTTGTATATATTACTCAACTGCGACAATGATGAAGTAGAGAAGCTCGAGGGGTAAGTAACTAATACGTCCATGTTTACATCATATATGTAATAGTATCCAATATTATTATTACACTAATTGGACGATATTATTATTTTTAGCACATTCAATGATGAGGTTAGATCGAGTAGACAGTACATAACAGATGAAGAACTAGAACAGGAAATAAGACGTCATTTTCCTTCATAGTTGAGTGCATATGTAAGAAGATCGATAATTACTTTTTGTATATGTACTTTACACAATAATTAATAGAACGTTTGTAGAGGCATGAAAAAGCGTAGCCGTGACAAAAGAGCAGGTGATAAGAAGTCACTGCATACAAACTTTACAAAAGCACATGTATCCAAAAGTGAAGACAATAATAAAAGTCACAACAGAAAAAAAAGGTACATGAAAAGTTCTTTATTAAAATCATGTCTACAAAGATCTATTACAGATTCTTCATGATTACATACAAAGACGAAAATACCTAAAGTCTACAAATGGACAATCTTCAAAAAGTGTGCAGCTCCCAAACGTGCAGTAATGTCGGAACGAATCACTTCCTCGTCAGAGCAAGCCACTTCCTAGCCAGACGCGGAGGAACTACAATATGGCTAATGAAACAACTATTGGCCCGAGCCAGAATACAGCTTCTGCTTGCCACACTATCGCGACTTTTGAGCAGGGCAGAGCACAATCCGTGGCTCTACGGATTGGCAATCAATCCAAACTCGAAAGCTTGGATCTCGAAGACCTCCAAGATGTTGTTCAGGTTCGAACTCCTCATGCCAAACGCTCAAGTGCATCTCAAAATCTAGCAGCAGTTCTTCTACAAGGACATATCTTCTTTGAATAAAGAGATCCACATCCAACAGTCGACTTATGCAAGGCCAACGGCCGTTCGAAGCCAAGTAAGGATCGAGCATGATGGTAGGAATCCTAAGAGAGAATGGACGTAACTCTTCAGAAAAGCTCCCCTTTATATAGGCTGAGTGTGGTCCAACCCCAAATGCCACGTGTCAACCTGTCAAAGACCCCCAAATTAATGGTGATCTCTCTAGGTGCGTGCTTTTCATGATGTTTTACAGGTGCTCTAGCCAAGATCATGGTCTTCCCTTTCTGTCGAGGAGGATTTTTCTTGGATCATTCATAGCCATTTTATTTATCCATTCTTTGTACATTTTTTTTCATTTAAATGGTTGGTAGTGGATCTGTCTCCACCCAACATCTTGTATAAAGATAATTCTTTGTGGATTATATGATATTATTTATTCTCTTATATTTTTGTGGATGAGATTAGTTGTCATAGTTTTTACTGCATTTTACAGCTTATGTATACATACGAGGGTTCCGTATATTAGAGTATACTTCGTATGTATACAGCTGGCATGTTTACGTACATACTCTTATGTATTTTGGGACTGGAATGTTACACCATATGAGGAATATACCCCTTGCAATGAGGGGTTTTTGGTGTTGGAGAACAAATATCCTGAAATGATTATTGTGTACAAAGAATTGCTTTGCCACCATCAAGTATGCATGCGCCAGGGCGGGATGAAGGCTCTGCCATACATCAAGGCCTGGATGGATTATATATTCACAAAGCATCCGTCGATGCCCGAGACGGTTCATTTATCCACACGCAGGGCATATACCGCTGATGAAGTAGACGATCTGATAGCTGAAGCGGGGGTATCTTCTTCCTCAGTAGATGCCAAGGGAAAGCCTATCTCTAATGTTCATAACTACTTTCATCGGAATCTGAATATTTTAAGTCTGAAAGCAATATTAGCTGCCATTTTGGTGATATGGCTGCGGAAAGCGTGGTTCCAGGAGGTTTTGGGCCTGTGGAACGGATTGGTCAAGAATGATTCTGCCAGCTGTGAGGCTGGCCTTCAAACATTCCTTGGCTCTGCTGTCGGCTATGGTATGTGACATCTTGCGAGGTCTGCAGGAGTTCTCTAGGAGGATAATAGAGTGCCATGGGGGGGAACGATGAATTCCCTTGGGTTGGACTCCCTTACCATTACTTGATGGGTTGGTTGGCATTACATCGCCCTAGTTATGTAGTCCCCAACACTCTCAATGGTTATGAGGAAGGGGATGCGACGCTGCATAACTATCATCGCGCAAAATGGCTCCATCAGGATGTCCCTGTCTTCAGGTGGATGTTGGGCCGTTTAGATGGCTATACTTTCAACAGGGTCTCACCCACATACAAGGTTACCTTGCAGATGATGAGTTATTGGATTAGTAATTTAACTTTTGGTGCCTTCCACTGGTTGCAGTCCATCCGTCCTTCCTATTTGGTGTATCGAAACCAGAACTGGGTATACCTGGAGCCTTATTTGTCGGGCCAATTTGTACATCAGTTTGGCTATAGCCAGACCATGATGGGCAATCCAAGCTCCTATCTTGGTTATGAAGGAAGTCTACTGGACGGTGCTTGGGCATGGTGTTATTATAATGCTAGTTGTACTGGAGTGAAATTTATGATCCCCTCGATACATGAGGAGACTCATATCTTGTATTCCGCTATGAAATTCTACTGCATCACGAACAACTTCTCACCGGAGTACGATCGAGAGCGAAGCTTGCTTGAGGGGACGAAGTTTGAGACCCCTCGATTGGCCTCCGAGCATCTTCAGTAGCTTGCATCATCGGAGAGTGGATCGACAGATGGCTCCAGCTCATCGCGAGAGGGAAGAAAGGAGGAAGTACTCCTGAGTAACCCGCAGAAGCGTCAAATTTCTTCAGTGGTGAGCCCTCCTCCTGTCAAGAGAATAAGAACAGCTGTGCCTCTACGGTGCAGACCCTTCCGACAGTCTTTATTGGAACAAAGTGCCCCACCAGTTGAATCTCCTTCACAGGTAAACCTTAGTATTTTATTTTCGGGGTTTTATTCCGTACTTTCTATTTATCACTGCTTTTTTTGTGTAGGTGGGGCCCATATGGTTAGAGAGACTCAGGGTACTTCCTGAGGAACCTTCCCAGAGGTGTATCGAGTCGTAGGGACCGAGGGAGAGACTGCAGCTGATGAAACTACCAACTCGGAATGTGTCTCTCTTCCCGCTCCCTTTGACTATGAGATTCAGGGTTCTTCGAAGCTATTGGCTTAGCCATAGCAGATAGCTTTCATGGGGTCGATCAAGGACTAGGGGCAGCCGAGGGTGGGACTCCAAAGTCGGTACCCGTGACGGGCCAGGTGGACGTAGAGGCTGAGTATATTACCTAGATTCCTTCTACCGTACCTCCTCCCCATGTCGAGAGAAGGGTTGAGGATAATCCCGATATGCCGGAAGACAAGGAAGATCATTCGGCTGAGGAGCTGCCTTGGGCAAATTTTAGGGATTCATCTCAGTGGCTGGTCGAAGATCCCCTAGAAGGGTTGACGGCGAAGGCTGTCGAAACATTAGCCTTCCATGGTGTTGAAGTGCTGGCAAAAATAACTGTCGAACAACTGGTTGACGAGGTCATTCTAAAAGTCACTAAGGAGGCGATTGAGGAGATGGCTGATATGGTCCTCAGAGAGATGATCGAGGAGACCAATGTAGAATAAGTCGACGCGGCTGCTGACGAGCCGATAACCGAGGTTCTGAGATGATGGTCGATAGTGTTACTGATGAGCCTGCCGATGTAACCACCAGGAGCCCGATCGAGAAGACTGGAAAGGAATTGGTCGAGAAGACCACTAATGGGCCAGCTGCTGATGCGTCAGTTGAGAAGACCACTGAGGAGTCGGCTACAATGATCGTCGAGAAGTCGACTACTGAGCCAGTTCAAGTGTCGGTTCACACAGCTTCAGTCATGGATATGGTTGAAGACCCAGCGAGGGAGTCGGTTGAAGAGCCAGCTATACATCGGAAATTATTGGCTCATGCCATCTCTGCACCACCGACGACCTCCATTCCTGTCAGGGGACATATGTTCTGGCTGTAATACCTAGACGCGTGTTGGCTGCCGCTGCTGCCCCGAGGCCTTCTATTACGGCATCTTCGGTGAACCCGATGTGTTTGGCAGACAACACATACTATACCGACCTCATTCTGGTATAATTTGTCATATTTTGATGCGCGACATAGAGGGCGTCTCGTGGGACAACCAATTGCTTAGACGGACCCGGTCTATAGTGAGGGCCTAATTGGTGGCACTGTGCGACCTTCTAGAGTGTAAGGCAAAGGCGGATGCGATAGAGGCTCTGTTGGCGTATTTTGATTTTTATGCTGGCACGTATTGACGTGAGCGTATTTTGTTTTTACACTGGCACGTATTGACGTGAGCGTATTTTGTTTTTACGCTGGCACGTATAGACGTGGGCGTATGTTTTTATTTTTACGCTGACACGTATAACGTGGGCGTATTTTGTTATTTCAACTTCTACGCTGACACGTATAAACGTGGGCGTGAAGTTTAAGGTTCGAATTTTCTTCTTCTCCGGCGAAGTCACGGCCGAAGCTAGGTAGTGTTCTACCATTCATAGCCGGAGCCACAGCGGGGTTGGTCTGTCGGGGCGCCACCGATGATGGGATGGTGGTTTTTGCGCGATCGGTCGTCGACGAAGCAGCGGTGGGCTTCTTGCCCTTAGCGTCGGTGGCAGTTTTGCTCTTGGGGGCCATTGATTCGAACTGAGAGTATGTAGAGGAAGAGAATAAAGAAAGATCAAGATTACAAGAATGAGTAAAGTTCTCTCTCTATCGGCAAGGCTCTATTTATAGAGAATTTTGAAATCGGTTCAAATTTCCGAAATTTACGCTGACTCTTGGATATCCCAAATATTACGCTTCTAAGCCGACCGTTGGGTATCCTAAACTTTACGCGGACCGTTGGGTATCCTGAACTTTACGCAGACTGTTGGATATCCTGAATTTTACGCGGACTGTTGGATATCTCAGATTTTTATGCTTATGTTCAAAGTATTTCAAATCTTAGAAAAAATTTGAAAACTTTGAAGAGGGTCTTGTAGAAGCATAAATAAATTTCATAGACCAAGTCAAAGAAGTTGAGGGCTTTACGCAAGTCAAACTGAGTCAGACTCAGACTTTACGCAGAGATCAAACAGAGTAAAACTCTACGCGAGATACTTTACGCGAGAGCCATCCTCGAAACTTTACGCTGGAGACAGGCTGTCCACATCGCATTTAATGCGCGTGATACTGTTCTGACAGAATAATTTTTTGACAGCGAATTGCACAGAAGCCGAGATGATTTGATTTACACCAAACCCAACACTTGTCATTTAGTGTGCAGATGGGCTACTTTACGCTCAAGAGACTGCTTCTTTTACGCATGAAAGCTATTCGAGTTTTTACGCTCAAGGTTTTCGTGTGCGTAAAGTTTATTTGAGCTAATTATACGCTCAAGGCTTTTTTTTAGCCACTTTACGCAGGAAGTTTATTTTGGATTATTTTACGCCCAGTCTGCTACTTTACGCAGGAAGTCCATTTTGGGTCATTTTTATGCCTAATCTTTTCTAGCTATGTGAGAACGTGGTCTGCATACGTGGCTTTTATACCATACTTATCGAGGAACGTGTGTACGTGCTCTCCCCATTTTGTTGAAGTAGTAGGATACGTGTCACCATGCGTAGAGACCAAAATTCTATATGGGACACGTGTCATCACGCGTAAAGGTTGTTTAATCGTGGGTGACAGTTGCTTGCGTAGAGACCCGATTATGTTGCTTTTTACGCACAGAGGGTCTAGTCTATAAATAGACATATTTTTAACACAAGACATCTTCAAAGGAGATACAGAGAAGGAGATTCTGTAAAAACTCATACTTTCAGAGTGATATTTCCAGAAGCATTTCTTTAACTTTTTCTCAAGAATAGGGTGAAGCAAAGCAGAAAAGCATTCGATTGTGCCATCAGTGCCGTTGTGTCGATACCTTTCTGGTGACTTAGTTCTTCCGATTGTTCATCTTCTTCAAGCAGTTCTCTTCGTCATCATCTTGTGGTCCAAGGAACAAAGTGATCGCTCTCAGATCAGACTTCCATAGCAATACTTCCCAGAAATAATTTGTACTTTTGTACTTTTTCTCGTTTTTATTCAAAAGCCAATTTTAGGCATTTTGTTAAGTGAAACAACATCATCTAAGCAAAATTGAGTTAACAAGCTAAGAATGTTATGGTAATATTCCTGGAAGGTATCGTTTAACATACAGTGTTATCTTTCAACAGGTTATGGCAATACTCTAAAAAGGCAACATCTTACCATCATTGATATTAACCTGTTCAGCAGTTGAGTTGAATTCAACATGTAAATAATCGTATCACATTTAAATAATTTCTTACCGATAGTCAACTCCCTCGTACCTGCATAAAGATACAGGATAATATGATATACTTACTCTGTCTGCACAAAATATTCATTAACATGCATCCTAACTACATAGTCGTTGGTGAAACTGCACCATAAAGGACTTTCCAACCGATTTTACGATGCACCATTCCAGGGTTGGTTGCAAGCCTAGCCGAATGTCCAGTAATACCTCGTGCTACCATAGCATTACCAATGTTTCCTCCTGGGTCAAATCGGTCCTAGCGCCCCAGATACCATTCGAGGAAACTTACTTAGACTTCTACAAGTACGTCCATGACCATGCGAATGCGTGTTGACTCGATAGACACAAGTGCATGGTAAAACAACTGAAATTAAGCAAAGCCAATAGTTCAACATCTCATCTTAATTTCGAGCTATGTTCAACGAATAATCATTCCATCATTGCCATCATTCCACTTGGTGATCTCCATGATCCCAAGACTCATCAGTTCACATTCTCTTTTCATCGCATCAGAACATTACCCACATCATTCCTTTCAAATAGGAATAAACAACATCTCATTTCTCTTAGGGACATTTCACATTATTTATAGTTATGGGAACAAGCAACATTTCACATTTTGCAACAGTAACACAGAGTGTACAGGATTCATGTGTTTCATTCATTTCATTGGGTCAATAGCATAGCCAGTTCATTACTCATTCTATATTTCACAAAGCATCTCATTATTCTAGTATTTCTTTTGTTCTAGCAGCATTAAGCATAAGGGACATTATCAATTTATTGCATGTCAATTCATATTACAGTTCGAGTGTTATTCATTTAGCAGTTCGACGTTCATGTGTTGTTCATTCCAGCAAATTATAGCATAAGCATCTCTATCAATTAGCAACTAAGCATCACAGTTTAAGGGACAAAACATAGGGACACATTACTCCATTTTATTAGGCATGAAGGAGTAGGGAGGAAGGACAGTTCCACTCACTTGTATAAAGGGTCTTCTTGTTCCGGTCACATCTATTTCCACTAGACGTAGCCCCACCAGCGATCCACGTTCTAATACCTATTCCGTCTAGCCAGCTAAGAGATACTGCATCAGTCTCAATTCTCTTAATTTTCAACCCAAGTCACGGTCCAACTTCTGATCGCATATATCCAACATGCCATCCAAATGCCTCGTACGGAGCGGGGCATTATAGCTATGGCAGATGTGCGCATCTCAGGCGGCCAGAAAAAATCCTACGGTGGCACACGAAGGTCGAAGAGTTGCTAGGATGTCGGAGAGTGGCTCCAAGTTGAGGTATCGAGCATTGCGAGGATTTTTCGTAGGTTGTTCCAACATAAACTGTCGAATCCATATATATGGGTATTCATATTTTAATCTAATTTTTTTAGGATTTAAGTTTGATTTTGAATGGGATTTAACATAATCTAGTAGAGAATATGATTGGGTTTAAGTAGAAAAAATTTGGTTTAAAAAGATGGAGATTTGATCAATATCAAACAATCGAATCTTTAAGATTTCTACAGGCGCTCGGCCAAGCTATGGTTGAGCATATCGCAAGCTTTTACAATCTTGTGATAAACTAATTTTTTTTCTTTTCTATAGATATAAATATCACCTAGTAAATACAATACTACAAATACATTTCTATACACACCTGCACTCCTATAAATTTTAAAAAAATCTAAAAAAATATTCTTGGCAAATATTTTTAAAATAAAATATCTATTGAAAATCAAATAACATTTGTTTTATATATAACAATTACTTAGAAAAAAATAATTATTAGACCATTAAAATAAAGTACAAAATATATAGATGTAAATTATATATCTACATGGACGTCTTTGGACACATAACATGTCTACATAGGTTTAGGTTTGATTTGAGTCAATTTTGGCTAGTCGGTACAACCAGATTTCCTACAAAGTCAAGAGTTTTAATAACTAACTAACTAAACCATTTATAGGGGTTAAGTCACAACTTAGCCATGTTTTCCTAGAAGGAACAAACATATGGTTAGTCCTTCCCTATCATGGCTAATATACTAGTCAAAGTACATGACTACACTATCCGTGCCAAAATTTCTAATCGTAATACACCTCAAAACTTAAACATGACTAAGGCCATATATAATATGAATAAATATTTGATAAAAATATTTTTAAAATCCAAATCTCAATTTAAATTTAATAAAAAATTAAAAATTAAAGTTTTTGGGGGGTCTACATTCTACCCTCCTTAAAAGAATTTTGTCCTCAAAATTAAACTAACTTACAATGGTCAAGGGAAATACTAATGGTTCTAAGATTGCTCTAGAGGTGTACTATGATTCTATATTTTTTTCTAATCAAGCAAGTAATAGTTAATCGTAAAACAATATGTGGAATCGATGGCACCTCTAGAGGTGGGGTGAATAAAGTGTAGCGGAAGTAATATCTCTAATAAAAATTAATGCAGGTAAAGGCTAGTAAAGACAGATAATCAATATAATAATGTAAAGCAGTAATTAAATAGTGAGATAGAAGCAATACGCAGACACCGAGATTTTATCCTGGTTTCCCTCTGAGAGAACTAGTCCAGGCTCGAGTACTCTCGTCCGATGTTAAATCTACTATTTGAAATAGAGGTTACACTGCGTGCTTTACTCCAAAGGACGCCGACTTCTTCCAACGTTATATTTTTATCCGAAGCCCACGAACAAACTTCAACACTGCCTAAAAAGCTTTTATACACCAAGCTTGGACAACTCGAACACTTCTAATCGAAACACACTGGCACTTAGAAGAATGGGAGTTGTCTTGGAAATGTGAAGATTAAAAAGCTCTTTGTAATAGGAAGACTTAGAATGAATATAGAAGATGAAGAATGAGATGAGTAACTAAAATGAAAAACTCTTCTCTATTTATAGGTATTTTTGAACTAGAGTTAGGGCAGAACTCAGCTAGGGCAACGTTTAAATTTTTGATTGTTTGAGATCCAAAAGAATAGGTATTCATTCTTACCAGGAGGAAATTCAGGGATACCTAGTTCGTCCAAGTTTGGGAAGAACTCGCATCAAGTTCGGCTAGTAGACTTTCAGGGTTCTTTTGGGTTCAGAATAGCTTTTTGGATATTGGTTTGGTTTGGTAAAAGTGGTTTTTATTTGTATGAGGATGTTCACCTAATTTCTAATGATATCTAACTCACAAAATAACCTAGACTCAAGAAAAGTAAAAAATACAGAATAAATTGACAAAAATCTTGCTTGATGAGAATAATTGCGATCTTCTGTATAATTTATACATTACGTACCAGATTTGGAGTTTTAAGTCAATTATCAAAATTCGGTTGATCATGACTACATGGGCCAACAATCTCCCCCATTTTAATAATTTGACAAAACTGCGATTGATACTTAATAAATGTTCAGCTGGTATGGAAGTAGCTTGGTACAGTAGTATAGTAGCATTAGTACATTAGCTTGCTACCCTGCAATAAATGACCAAGTCCTCAGAATATTTGAAATCTAGCAAAAAAATCTTAAACCAAGTTTTTATAGCAACATGTATATGTAGTAATCAATTTGTTTAAGTATAATCATAGAATTCTCCCTCGTTTGTCACATAATCGAAAATGACAAAAAATTCAAAGTACTCAGCAGAGATGAAAACACATAATGCATAAACTAGTACGGCTGTGAAAACACATAACTAGAAATGGCATAAATAGAGTGCTGAAATAATACTAAACTGTCACAAAAATACTAAATATATAAAATGCTTTGAAGAAGCATCTATCACTAATATATAAAAAATAAAAAGCAGCTAGAACATAGTAGTGACACTGTATCACTAAACATCATCCTTTAAACATCGTCCTTATCATCATCAGCATCAGCTGCCCGAGAAGGGTTCCCAGACTTAGCAGTACGGTGGGGATCGTAACGAGCAACAGCAGGGTCAAAGTAGCACTGAGCCTCCAGATCATCAGTACGATAACCGAGCACCGAGGAATCACAAACCACGGGAATGGGACCGCCAGGGTTGTGAGCAAAGATATAGCTAAAATTCTTCATAGTATTGGTCATGGCCTGGAACTACGGAGTGGTACGAAAATCCATAGTTCAAAACTGATCCATAGCCAATGCT
>JANAVB010019810.1:0-27500 GCA_029216955.1 Iris pallida | reverse complement strand
TAGCCCCTAACTTCGTACACGTTTGTCATCTCGAGACGAAACTTGTGCCAACAGGACCGTATTATTTTTCTAGTCCTGTATGCCATGTTTGGTCCGATTCTGAGAAGGTCGACTAGAACGCCACTTGGCGGGCCCGCGATCCAATCCTACGGGCGAATTTGTGCACGGCCCACCGGAATCCAACTTTGGACATATGGTTGGGTTCGTATCATCAAACTAGACCTGTAGACATATTTTGACGACTTTAGAGATAGTAGGTACTGACACGCTTTTCGGTACAAAACGGGTCCAACGATGGACATCGTTTTGACCCGAAATTATGATTTTGCCCCTGTATCCAGAATTGGACTTTTGGGCAGGCATTTTTAGACATTCCTTTTACACCAAAATTGTTGGTGATGTCTATTTCAGCATCCGAGGATGTTGGAGGAAGTTATTTTTCTTTGCTTCATTGATCTGCCGGTTCGAGCTATTGGATACAGTCATTTTGCACACCACCTCAGGCAAGGTATCTTGCCATATTTACTGCTTATATTATTTGTATCTTATTGTTAGTTATTGCATGGTTAATATTTATTTCTAATTCTTTTCTTACTTTAATATTTACTGTGCCTGATTTACTTTACCATGCTTCCCGCTATACATGATGCAACTGCTAGTCGTATTTTCATTCTTGCCTTTAAACTTTGCATATGGACCTAGATTTAAGTGACTACCTTGTCAGTATATATTTCATAAACTTTGACACAGTTGTACCAGGAGATATGTATGAGATATGAGTAGCATATAAAGGTACTTGTGTGTTGGCTGATCACCCGTACGCATGTGTTAGGTCTAACTCCTAATAGAGGCATGTTAGAAGACTTACTAGTTAGTAGAGGTACATGGTCATGGATACGACTTAATAGGTGCATAGGATGGAGAGAACAGTTCCTTAGTGTATGGGCTGAGTATGCACTTCCGTTTATTACCGAAAGCTCCGTTGGAGATACGGTCTTCATACCCCCTGTTCCTGATCCTACTGGCCTCTGATGTTCGAGGAATGTCATGCTTTGAGGTCCCTGGCACCCAAAGAGGGGGGCTATACTAATCCTATTACAGCCAGAGGGCCCATGTGTTGAAGGTTTGCTTTTAATTGTATGAACACAGTAGAATGGTTAGGTGACCTTAGTCTATGTCATGTCACCCCCGTTCCAATAGTAGCATAGGTCAATATCACATCACGGAATAGTACGCTACCCTTCGTCATTGTTTTTTTATAGGGGTAGTCCACTATTTCCATGATGGAATATTGGGACGTGTTATGATTTGGGATATTTATTTTTGCTTGTGATTGTGACATATTTTATATTCAGTTTATATGGCATGTTCTTCCTGTATCTTGTTACGTCCCTCTGAGAACCTGGTGATTTCTCCAGGTGTGTGTTTTTATGACTTCTCATAGGTGCTCTAGCCGAGATCGTGGTCTTCCCTTTTCTATCGAGGAGGATTGCTCTTGGATTGTCCTTTGTTACTTTTATAAATTCTTTTCGTGTATATATTCTTCTTATTTAAATGGTTGGTAGTAAATTTGTCTCCGCCCAACGTTTTATACCAAAATAACAAATTCAAAGATTGGTTTTATGAGATATTTATTCTCTTCTTTGTGGATGAGATTAGTTGTCATGGTTTACTGTATTTTATAACTTACGTATATTTATTATACGGCTGGCATGTCTTCGTACCTAGTCCTACGTATTTTGGGACTGGGCGTTACATATAGGCATACTGAAAATATAATATCTGGATGACTAGCAGTTAAATAGAGTAAACTACCAATCATACCTCTGTACTTACGCACTTCAGTTGGTTTACCACTTTCATCCATATCAATCTTTGTAGATGTTGACATATGAGTTCTGATTGGTTTGACATTGTCCATATCAAACTTCTTCAGCAGGTCTTTATTATATTTGGCTTGACTGATGAAAATCCCTTTGTGAATTTTATTTGATTTGTAGTCTGAGGAAGATGGTCAATTCTCCCATTATGCTCATTTCAAATTCACTCTGCATACACTTAGCAAACTCGTTATAAAGCATCTTATTTGTTGATCCAAAAATAATATCATCTACATAGATCTGCACTAATAAAATATGCTTATCAATAGAAATAGTAGTATCAACCTTTCCTTTAAAAAACGTATTCAAGTAAGAAGGAACTAGGGCTCTCATACCATGCACGAGGTGCTTGTTTGAGTCCGTAGAGAGCCTTACGAAGCTTGAATACGTTATCTGGTCTTTTAAAATCTTCAAATGCAGGAGGTTGTTTAACAAAAACTTCTTCTTTTATAAAACCATTTAGAAAAGCCCATTTGAAAAGTTTTAAAACCATAAAAACTAACAAAAGAACATAATATTCGAATGGATTATAGTCTAGCAACTGGAGCATATGTCTCATCATAGTCAATGTCTTCTTTTTTATTATAGCCATGAGCTACTAGACGTGCTTTGTTGCGTGTGACCATACCATTCTCATGTAACTTATTTCGAAAAACCCATTTAGTACCAATGACTGGGTGATCACTAGGTCTGGAAACAAATTCCCAAACTAGATTCAATTCAAATTGGTTAAGTTTCTCTTGTATTGCAAAAACCTAAAATTCATCATCAAAAGCTTCTTCAACATTCTTGGGTCCTATCATAGAAATAAAAGCTACATTAGTAATGATATCTCTAGTTCTTGAGTGAGTACTTGCACCTTTAGATACATC
The DNA here is from genome assembly GCA_029216955.1 of Iris pallida. NCBI lineage: Eukaryota > Viridiplantae > Streptophyta > Magnoliopsida > Asparagales > Iridaceae > Iris > Iris pallida. Next base: position 24,748 of record JANAVB010019810.1, on the reverse strand, counting down.
ACACATTACCAGTTCTTTTGGATGGTTTGTGGTAAATCGTAATCTCTTCGGCAAATTTTCCAGGTATGTGGTTGGTGTATCTTCGCATATTTTGCTTGAGGGGATTCTATCATCTTCATTATCACTGTTGTTGTCATATTGACTATTGAACTCGTCGAAAGTAACGTTTATTGATCCTTCAACTACTAGTGATCTTTTGTTGAATACTTTGTATCCTTTGCTCTTTATAGTATATCCGAAAAATATTCCTTCATCAGCTTTCTTATCAAATTTGCTTAAATTGTCTTTAGTATTTAAAATAAAGCATCTGTATCCAAAAACTTTGAAATAGCTGATATTAGAAGTTCTATTAAACCATAATTCATAGGAAGACTTTTTCGAAACCAATCTAATAAGAACTCTATTTAATACATGGCATGATGTATAAACAGTTTCTGCTTAAAAATACTTCAGAAGATTATGCTGGTTAAGCATAACTCTGGCTATATTGCCAATAATTCTATTCTTCCTCTCTACAATGCCATTCTGTTGAGGAGTTATGAGGCAAGAGAATTCATAAGATAAACTATTTGAATCACAAAAAATTTTAAAATCATGGTTATTAAATTTTCTACCATGATCACTTCGAATACGAGTAATCATGAATCCTTTCTCATTTCAACATTTTTACAAAAAGAAACAAACTCATCAAAGGCCTCATTTTTATTTGCAAAAAAATAAGACCCAAGTATATCTTGAATAGTCGTCAACTATTACAAAAGCATAAAGCTCACCGTCAAGACTGGCAACTCTACTTAGTCCAAATAAGTTCATATGTAACAGTTGAAGTGGTCTAGTGGTACATATAGTGTTTATTGATTTGAAAGATGATTTGGAAGCCTTGTTCTTTTCACACTCGGCACAGACCATATCTTGAAATTAATATCTGGTAAGCCTCTTACCAATTTCTTTGTGGACAATCTTACAATAGTGTCCATGTTAGCATGTCCAAGACGCATATACCATACCAGCTTTCATCTTGAGATGTGTATAGACACTTTCCTGTACTATTAGTATTTTCTGATAGATATAAAACATATATATTGTCCTCTCTTAATACTTCAAAAGAGATTATTCCAGAAGTTGTCATAAATAAAGCATTTATCTTTAACAAAATTAATTCCATAACCATGATTGGTCAATTGACTTATACTCAGAAGGTTAAGTTTTAATTATGTTACTAAGCAAACATATTTAATAATAGGAGAGGGAGAAGTACCTATGTCGCCATTACCAATTATATGTTCTTTTAAGTTGTTTTTAAAGGAGACATAGCCTTCTTTCTTCATCGATAGAGTTGCCAACAAAGTATTATCACATGTCATATAGCTGGAGCAACTACTATCGAAAATCCATTTGCTTCTAGTGAGAGAAGATATGTCCACCTACAACACAAGTTGAAGATGTAACCTTCGGTATCCACTTTCTTGAGGGTTCGGATGTGTTAGTTTTAGGAACCCAAACATATATATGCATATCTACTAACATCCTAATTTTACACTGATGTGACACATGTCCTCTTACACCATAATAGTGACATGTAGCAGAAGTATTTGTACTAGGTAATGTTCAAAGATCATGTATTTGAGTTTTTAAAAAGGAGTGTTACTTCTTATGAGAAAATTTATACATGAATGCATGACTTCTAGAGGTTCTAGTGGTATTGGATGTGCTATGATTGTGTTTAGCCATGTGATTCGTGTTCACTTGAGTCACAGTTTGACAACCTGTTTACCCAGTTTAATCTTTAACTTTTTAGAAATATAACAAGCTTGATTATACTTGGCCGTAAGTGCATCTATTCTCTGAGCAATAGTATTATACTTTTTTCTCTAATTCATAGAGATCCTTGAGTTTTACATTGTCTTGATTTGCTTTCTCAAGCTCCTCAAGAGTGTCATGTAATCTCAATTTTAAAGAAGAAATCTCATCCCGTGTTACTAGAAGAAGTTTTGTCTCTAATATCTTCTAGTATTTTAGCTTATTTAGTAAACTCATAGTGTACTACTTTCAGCTCTTTCTTAGTACATCTATACATATTCATCATCTTTTTTTGATCTTATAGTAGATCACTGAAGGCATCAGATAAATCTTTAAAAGTAAATTCGTCATATAAAGGATTTGTAGTTACCTTTGCATCTATAGCCATGAAGCATAGATTTGCTATGTTGCGAGGTCTTTCTTCTTCTTCAGAATCACTTACCTCACATTTGCACCAGATGCTGGTATTGGCATAATTCCTGGTTGAGGTCCTTCTCTTGCTTGATTGATCATATCTGCTTTTCTTCCTTACAACAGGATAGTCTTTCTAGATATGACCTGTCTTCTTACAGCTATAGCATAATGGTTCTTCACCATCTCTGGAATTTTTTTCTTTTTGATTGATTTCTCATACTTTAGAAATCTTCTGAAGTTCTTCGTCATAAGGGCCATTTGTTCATTGTCTGAACTGTCATTCTCAATTTCGCCATTGGAAGCCATCTTATGATGTGCTTTAAATATGATAGTCTTCCCCTTCGGTGCTGGCTCTTCAAATTCCTTAAGGTCCAGCTCATGTGTCATAAGCTTTCCCATAAGTGTCTCGAGAGTCATGGTTGTGAGATCGTTCCCTTTAATTATAATCGTTGCTTAAGGATTCCAGTTCTTGGTCAATCTGCGAAATACGTTTCGTATCTTTTCATGATTGTTGTATTTGTAAACCCCCTCAAAATCTCTTAATTATTGATTAATTATTTCTAATTTTATTATTAATTATAGACAATGAGAACTAATAAATAGTTACTAAGTTTATTTCTAAATTAGAATTTAAATATGGTAAACATTTTATGTATGATATAGAATATGGAAAAAAAATATAATAATTCCTAGCTATTTGAAATATATATATCTTTCCTTAAGGTAATTCTCAAATTTTATTTGAGATTAGAACTTTAATATTTTCTAATTATTTTAGATGGATAGTATTTTTCATGATGCATAAAGAATTTAATACAAAAATATATAAATATATATAGGTTATTGTTGTTAGATTTCTGGTTAAATGGTTTTAGAAATTTTTAGGAGTTAATTTGGATTATTGAGTATATATATACAATTATATATAGTTAGATAAGTATAAAAGAAAAAGGAAAAGAAAAAAAAATTAACAACAGAGCCTACAGGCATTGTTCCCTTTCCCTTGCGGGAACAAGCTGCGGCTGAACCCGAACCCCCTCTTCCCTATGTGAGAAACGAGAGAGAGGGGGGAGGGAATCCCCAAACCCTAAATCTTAAAACCCCAGCCCCGGTCACCTCTATGTCGCCCCGGTCACCTCTATGCCGCCCCGACGACCCAGGCTGTCGCCTCCGCCGTGTGCAGCCGTGCAAGGCCGAGCCGCCGCAGCAATGAGGTTGCAACCCACAGCAGTAACACTGAGTCCGACCACAACCTTGGGAGGGGTTTTCATCCTCATTTTTCAACCGATTTACGAACCGATTTCTCGGGTACGCTCCTTACTTAACCCTCTCCAACTCCCTTTAGATGGATTTAAATCAATAACAATATAATCGACAAAAAATTCTTGTTAAACAGAATATTTTTGAACTCAAACCTCTGTTTTAGAAACCAGATTTTGTTCTGATGAATAAAAGTTTTCCTAAACTAAATGAAGACACTCATAGACAACCTATAGGTCTCCAGGACCTATTTTGTAGAATCCAGTTTTGTCAACTATGTATTGAGAAAAATGATTTCTAAATCAACAAAAAAAAATAAGTTTTCGAAAACAGTAAAATTTAGAAATTCCACCTATACGACGTGCATCCCGCCAAACCGGGCGACGTGGTCGCAAACTGAAAGCATCAAAAGGTGCGTATTGACTTCGCAAACGTGTGGGCTTTGACGGAAATCAAATTGGTTGCGTTTGCGCGACGAATTTGATGGGTATCCGTCAAAATTTACCGTATCGGCCTCTTTATAAATTTTCTAATTACTTTGTGCACGTTCGTCAAATCGAGACGAAACTTGTGCCATCATGACCGTATCTTTTTTATGGTCCTGTGTGCCAAGTTTGGTCCGATTCTGAGAAGGTCGGTCAGAACGCCTATTATGCGGGCCCGCGACCCGATCCAACGGACGAAATTGTACACGACCCGTCGAAATCTAACTTTGGTTATACGGTTGGAACCGTCTCCTCAAACCGGACCCGTAGACATAGTGTTTGACGACTTTAGAGACCATAGGTACTGGCACACATTTCGGTGCAAAACAGGTCCAACGACGGACATCGTTTTGACCCAAAATTATGATTTTGCCCCTGTTGTAGAATTAGACCTTTAGGCAGGCGTTTTGTAGATATATATCTTTTACACCGGAAACGTTCTTGATGTTTGTTTCAGCATCCGAAGCTGTAACACCCCAGTCCCAAAATACTTAGAACTAGGTACGTATCCAAGCCAGCTGTATACGTACGAAGTACGCTCCAATATATGGAATCCTCGTATGTATACATAAGCCGTAAATGCAGTAAAACCAAGGCTAACTAATCTCATCCACAAAATAAAAGAATAAAAGATGTCATATAATCAACTATGAATTGTCATTTGGTACATGTAGTTGGGCGAAGACAAATACACTACGAACTTTGAAAAAATACATAACAAAAGAAAGTTTGGTAAGAGAAGCGAAGACGATCAAAGTACAATCATCCTCATAGAATAGCGATGTTCATGGCCACGGCTAGAACACCTGCGAAAGACAAGAGCACACACCTGGCGAGATAACCAGGTCCTCAGAGGGACGTAACAAGATACCATAAACATGCCATATAAATACTGAATATAAAATATGCCACTATCAAAGAAAGTGATAAGACATAAATAAGGCAACCTAACCGTACTAAAGTGAACATGCAGTTGAGAATAATCCTTCGACTCATGAGCCCTGGCTGTAAATGCGATCTGGTATGGTCCCCGCTTGGGCACCAGTGACCTAAGCGCATGACGTTGAAAAATGACAGTGGCCAACCTGAGAGGCTAAACATACCCGTATCTCCAGCGAAGCTTTCGGGTTACAAGAGAAGTGCAATCGAAGCCCATATACGTCAGGTATTGTTCTCCCCACCCGATGCTCTTATTTAAGTCGCATCCACGACCATATACCTCTACTAACTACTAAGTCTCATAACATGTCTCTATTAGCAGTTAGCCCTAATGCATGCACATGGGGGATCAGCCCACACGCAAGAACCTCTACATGCTACTCATCTCACACATCCTCATGGTACAACTGTGTCAAGGTATATGCAATATACTACAAACGGTAGTCTCTTAACTCTAAGTCCATATGCAATCAAAGGATAACAACAAAGTACAGCTAATATCACTAAGCAGACAGTAAATCAAAAATGGTAAGAACTGGAAATAAATGAACAGTGATATGTAATAAAATGCAAACTGAAATAAACAGTATAATGGCAAGGTATCTTGCCTGGTAGTGACGCCTGGTGTGGTGCAATGATCCGACAAGTCCAGTTTTGTCCAATAGCCGGGGTCGAGGTGAAGAGGTCCGAATTCGCGGGAAATAGGAATATGGTCAGTCATGATCAGGATTGACAGATAGTATGATTTTTGCGGAGAGAAGTATTTATACAAATTTTTAGAAAATACTTATAATACTTAAAAATATATTTTACTGGTAAAGATAATTTTTAGGAAAATACTTGTATAATAATGTGGAAATTATATCTTATTAGTCAAAATACTTTTAGGGTAGAAATATATTTTAGATAATATTTGAAAATAGTACTAAATCATTTAGACCAAAACTTGTCAAATATATATATATACACCTAATCGATAATAGTATTTAAAATTTGCTTGAAATTAGCTAGACAATATTTATACTACTTATCAAATAATAATAATAATAATAATACAATAATCATATAATATAATATAATGATAATAATAATAACAGTAATCATATAATATAATATAATAATAATAATAATAATAATAATAATAATAATAATAATAATAATAATAATAATAATGATATTAATACTTATCCACATCTGCTGCTTCACTCTTAAAAGAAAAAAGGTGTGGAGAGAGTGTGAGAAATCGAGAGAGATGGGAAGAGTAAGAGAAGGGAAACTCACCGTCGGCTCGTCGGCGGTGAAGCGCGGCGGAGGTCGGTAAAGTGGTAGGCAGAGGGCACATCGGCTTGCAGAGAAATGGTCGGTACCGAGTTTTGGGCGACGCGCCTGGTGCGGAGACCAAGGCTGGACGCGGAGGACGAGGGCTTGGCGCGACGACGGATCTGTGTAAGGCTCGACGCCGGTGACGGTGGTGGCCCGAGCGGGGAGGGTGCAGGCTTCTGCGGCTGCCGCCACAAGCGGTGGGACGTGCACCCGTGGGCGGCGCTCGCGTTGGGCGCCGACGACATTCGTTCTTTCGGTGGAAGTTCGCCGGATGGGCGCACGGCGTCGACAGCAGAGGAAATCTCGTCAGAGAGTAGTGGCTTACTGAAGGGGTTCCGACGTTCGGCTTCGGTGCTGTGCCGGACGGCGTTTGGCTGGAGTGGACGCCGGTGGTCCCGAGGCCGAGCGTGGTTTGGAGGCACGCCGCTCCGGCGAAAGGATCGACAAGGTGCAGGGAAACGGCAGAAGGAGGTGGACTCGAAAGGGCGGAGGCGCCGTGGTGGGCCCATGGCTGGATCCAGTGGTCGGCTCGGCGGAGGTTCGGGTTCTTCTCCCTTCCCTTCTTCTTTTCATCGACGAGGGTGGTAGGGTTATGGATTTTAGGCTGTGGCTGCGGCCGAGGATGGCCGTGGCAGGGACGTGGTGTTGGTGGTAGCAGATGTTGGTGTGGCGATGGTGGCGGTGGTGTTCTGGTGTGGTGGTTCCGGAGATTTGGGTCGCCGGATCAGATGGATGTACAGCGGTAGCACAGGGGGTGTTGACGGCCACGTGGTGGTCATCGGTTGTTGCGGATATGATGGCGATGATGAAGGGGCTGAAGTAGTGGGGTGGTCGGGATGGTGGCAGCGGTCGCCCATGGTGGTGGATATGGGTAGGTTTAGGATTGTTCGACGGTATCGGGTGTGTCGTGTTGGGGGTGTGTCTCAATACGAGATGGATGATTGTAAATAACTGGAATAAGATTTGGTTGTCACAGACACGATGCATGATGAGATTGTGGTATGGAAATTGGAGGAGTACCTCTCCTTATATAGGAGGTAGGAATTCCCAGTTGGATAAGGATTATGATTTATTTAAACCCAATTAGATAATTCAATTATTAAATTAAATCCATTCAAAAATTTTAAATCCAAATCTAAATCAATGTAAATATAATTACATTCTATCTTTCAGTTTAAAAATCAGCCAAGATAAATCAAATTTCAAATTTTAAATCAATCCATAAAATCAATCGAGATTTAAATTGCCACAAAAACTTTAAAATATATTTTCCAAAATACTAATAATAATAATTTCAAAAATTATATTATTATTTAAAATAACTAATAAATAATACACGAAATATATATGTATGCACAAATAATTTTTACATAAATATACTTTTCTATTATACCATTTTATAAGAATATTATTTATTACTATAACTGTATAAATGAAAAGCTTTTCATAAATAAATCATAAACTTGGAAATTTTGGTACGATAGCTAAAATAATTATTATGTATATATATAAAATTATAAAAAATAGAAAAATGTTTTTTCAAAACAAATATGTACGCTCGCACATATTCGTACTCGTCGAGCAAATACGAAACGCAAATTCCCGCACGCTACGTAAATATGACAATGCAAACTTGTATGCGACGTGCAGATACGAAGCACAAAATAAATACAAATGAGTGGACTTGGCAGTTGCTAGAGGTCATATGACAATGCAAACTTGTATGCGACATGCGACGAATAGGAGCAACTGCCAATAGATTTGCATGCTAGTGGACTTGGCAGTTGCTAGAGGTCATATGAGTCATGGATATGACCCTACTAGGCATTGGGTAGGGAGAACAGTTCCTTAACGTATGGACCACGTATGCACTTTCCTATTCCTGATCCTGCTGGTCTCTGACATTCGATGAATGTTATGCTTTGAGGTCCCTGGTATCCTGGTAGGACCATACCGAGTTTTCTGTACCTGTAGCCAGAGTGCCTATGCGTTGAAGGTTTGTTCTTAACTGCATTATCACTGTAGAACTGGTAGGCACCCTATAGTATGTACCTATCTTTTATTTGTTAAATATCAGAGTTTATGCACGGCATGTTCTTTATGCATCTTGTTACGTCCCTCTAAGGACCTGGTGATCTCTCCAGGTGTGTGCTTTGTGACTTTTTGCAGGTGTTCTAGCTAAGACCGTTATCTTCTCCATTTCTTCGAAGAGGATTGCTCTTGGTTCATCTTGCCATTTTTATCGATCATTTTCTTGTATATTTTCTTTCATTAAAAATAGTTGGTAGTAGATTTGTCTCCGTCCTACTACATGTACAAATGACAAATTCTTAGTTGATCATAATATTATTCTTTATTGTGGATGAGATTTAGTTAACATGGTTTTACTGCATTTTATAGCTTATGTATACATACGGGGTTCCATACATTGGAGTATACTTCGTATGTATACAGCTGGCATGTCTACGTACTTAGTCATAAGTATTTTGGCACTGGGGCGTTACATATTTTTGTGATAGCCCATGCAGGTCAAGTTTATCACTTCGGTTACGTTACTGTACCGATGTGAGCCTGCAGATAGGATTACAATCTAGGTATCTCATCCACACAATTGACCCCCTTCCTTCAATTCAATTCAATTCAAACTCTCATCCGATTACCTTGACTTTCTTCTGTTTGATTCCTTCCACTGTAATTCTTATCTTTTTCCTTCGTGCTTGATAGGGGGGTTAGAAAGATAACTAATACGAGTATATGTGTTATATTTCTTAGTTACTCTATTAGTTGAGATATAAGTTGGGTAGTACGCCTCACGGCCTATCACCCCGGACTCTTATAATCCATTAATGAAGTGTAACCGGGTGGCACTGAATATATGCTAGTGTAGAAAGATATATTTACTTAGAATACAGAGTTTTAGTAGCCAATACTCTATTGCTCCACCACAGCCTGATACAAGAGGCTGTAGGATGACTGTATAAAGCAGGAACACCGTACAAGACTTAGGTCCTTATGAACTTCAACCATTTATAACTGCTTTCATTGTTAGCTCCCGTACTTATACTTTGCACTACCATGATTGATGTCACCATTTATAGCCTAGTTTTGCAAGATTATTCTTTATCAAGCTTGTTCATGACATATGTATACTGGGACGCCTACTAACATATTGTCTAATCAGAATCAGTGTATTATGGTCTGATCAACCTTGATGCATTTGGTTTGTTCTTCATTTGTTTATCCAATGTGGATTGAGATATCGAGGTATCTAGGATCTCATCCATAACTGTATTGACAATTCCTCTTAAATTATACATTCGCCTTTGAATTACGTAATTGTATTCGATGACATCTTTCTTGAACTCTTTATTGCTTTTGCCTTTCACTGATTGGAAAGACGAACGCTCGTATTTGATGAATAGATACAAAGTATCCCTCATGGCCATGATAGTTGTACACACAAGTGTAGCTACCATCGTCCAGCCATGTGACTACAACCTTGTATCGAGTTACTTGTCCTCCCCTCGACCCTAAAACTAAAATTGTGACCTTCTAGTCATTTAATTTTGAGAACGATTAGGGTCTTACCCTTGGACAAAACACCAACCATGGAGACTATCTATCTTCAAAGACCCAATTATTGTGAGTCTCAAACTATTTTTCTTAATTTTTGCTAGCAACCCGTATTGTAGGACCAATTGTAGTAATGAGTTGTAAAGCGCAATACTCTAGAGGGGGGTGAATAGAGTAGGCAGCAAAAATTAGCTAATTAAAAAATATTAGCAGCAAGATCACAGAATATATCACAAGTAAGTAAATAAAAAGTAGAGAGTAGAGAGCAAACGCAAACACAAGGATGTATACTGGTTTCCCTCTTGTGAGGACTAGTCTAGTCGGAAGAACTCTAGCTTCCAGTTGAATCCACTATTAGAAAATACCACAAGTTTTCATCCGAAGTTCTTGTAACTTCTACAACGCGAGCTTTGATCCGAAGTACTCGACCAACATCAATTATGAAGTGTCTATCTTCAATCAAGCCTCTGATTACAATCGCTCTGAAACTTCTAGACCGTACCGCACTGGCAAATCGACTAGAGGATTGTAACTGGCTTGGGATTTGAAAATGAATAGCTCAGAACACTTTGGAAGAAGTAGTACGCTTATAGAGAAGAGATATGTGTATTGAAATGATCGAAATCCTTCTATATTTATAGTTTTTTCAAAGGCAGAATTCTAACAGAATTCGGGCAGAACTCTATGAGAAAATCTCGTTGGGATCCGTAACTGCAGGAAGACTAAGTTCATAAAGCAACGTTCACTAACCGAACTCTGGCCGAATTTGGGCCAAACTCAGGCCGAATTCTGTTGGAGTTCTGTCAGGGTTTTTGCAAATTGGTTTTGTGCTTTCTGAAAAGATCAAGCAGTTAGAAAGTAGTTTGGGCTTTTGTAAGTTGGCTTGTTTTCAAAATAAAAAGGTATTTTGAAAACATTTCTTGGGTAGCCTATTTGCCAGTACGATGCCGTTTACATCGTATTACTAGACAATAAATATAAAAAATACATTTATAAAATAGGAAACCAAGAGCCCTTTGTTGACGTCTTTCATCTGAAATTTGAGCAAATTTGAAGACGCCTTTTTCCTTGACGGCGGTCGCCCAAAGATAAACAGATCTGGAAATCTGAATACCTTTTGGTGCCTTCGCCCCCGAACCCGCAAGGGTGGCACTGTCCCCTCGACCCCTGTCCATTGACTGGGCAGCAAAACCCCCGATACGAGGCCCCGGATAGGTCGTTAGGCGGTTAATAGAAATCTTCTTCTATAACGCCGTCTTTGGCCCATCAATAATTCTCCATTGCATATGTCCTGGTTTGACAAAACCTGATCATGCTTATTGCATGTCTACATGTACATGTTAGACAAACAAGCCAATATGATACACGCATAGCAATATTGATATAGAGAACATATAGGACAATGCTATGTTTAAGTAGCAACATGATAGTGATTACATGAATATTAGTGATGTCATTATGGTAAACTTAATTGATTAGCCATATTCAAAAATATGATATAATTATTGGGCTAACAATCTCTCCCTTTTTGCTTATGGCAAATCGGTTAAGTTTAAGATATATACAATTGATGCATGTATCACTAATAAACACATAATACTAGAATTAGAGCTAACTTAAACTTATTTCTCCCCCTTTGACATGATGAAAAATAAGCTCCCCCGTAATTAGAGCTAAAGTGAACCCAAGCATAAGTAAAGGAGAAAAGCAAAAATAATCACGATCAAGGATTAGGAGAACAGTATAACAACAAGTTTAAGAAAATTGCATGACTAAAGAATAAAAACGTATCAAAACACAATACAGTTGGTTGAACGTTTAACAAAGAAAACTGAAATCAAGCAATACATAGTTTACCAACTAGAAATCCAAAAATGACATTCAAAACACAATATGATGAATAAATAAAACTGTAGTTTTGAAATTGATTTTAATAGGTAGATATCAATAACGTAGAATCCTATTATTGGTCATAAATAATTCATGAGAAATTCATAGATCTAGTATATACCAAAAAAAATCAAGAATATAATAAGACTTTTAACAATGATTACAAAAAAAAAATTATGATTCACAATTTTCCCATACAAATTAGTGAATCAATTCCATAAAGATTATAATCATTGAAAAAGAAATCAAAATAAATATACTAGATTCTATTCAAAATCTATACCAAAGTTCACGCATTTGAATTCAATTACCTTAGCATGATATATGTATATCCATTAGATAAACATGAAGGTAATGAAGACAAAATACTTGAGAATAAGAAATCCAATCGACTTGAATGCTCCCCCACAAAGTATGATCAGTCTAAATATAGATAATCATGAACTTTGAGATAAAATCTCAACAAGAAATGCCAAAATTAATTTAAACTCAAGGAATAATCAAATAAGGATGATTAAATATATTTGCCAAGATAAATTTTAGTATCTAAAAAAATGAGGGAATTAAAAATAAATAAATAATAATAATCATATATTCTCTCATCCAATACAAATCCAAATATCACGAACAACTCAACAAGATATATTAGGTAAAAGAATATATGCCCATGATGAACTAGCTATACCACATATTAAGGGCATAAAAGAATTGAAACAATTAATTTGCTCCCCCTTAAAATATGCGTGTCTAGTTCTGAAGTAATTTATATACAAAAATAGATAAAATAAATAATAAAAAAAAATCTAAGGAGTATCCAAGATATGGATCTTTCTTTTCTTTGATCAAATGTATATAAAGTTCCAAAAACAAATATCATTTTTGGGCAAATAAGAGAAATATCCAATGAATAAATGCTTAAAGATGAACAAACAAAATATGTCACTAATATATATATAAAAGAAATATTTCAAGACATTAAAAGATTTTGAAAACTGTCTTTAATAATAACATTTGAGTACGAGCAGATTCAATAAATAAAAAAGAAATCAATTTTTTTTTCAAAAATGTGTAATTTATTACGAAAAACTGTCTTAATAAATGTTCGAATGCGTCCATTTAGTCCTCAGACTGAAAGTTGGCGATTCGAATCACAAAAACAATTTTAATAAAAGAATCCATAAATCATAAATAAATTCATTTGAACAAATAAACATAACTAGATAAATGTCCAAAGAAAAATATATGGCATGTCAAGGGGATAACTGATTTGAAACAATTAACTGCTCCACCTTTACATGGTTATATCCAAAAATAATAGTATAGATAAAATTTAAGAATTTCAGAGACATATTTCCAGAAGTAGAAAACTAAGTCAAAAATGTTAGGTCTTCTTATCAAATTTTATTTCTTCCCTTTTAAAGCCGTTGTACGGTGTTCACCTAACAACCGTAAGGTTAAAGAAAAGAAACGCTTTGAGAGAGATTCAATTTGCATGTCTTCTCTCCCGCAAAGAATTACTATTGTAGACAGTAAGTAACTTGAATTAGAAGATAATAATATAAAGCTCAAAATCATTGAATCTTACACAAGTTAAAGACGAAACCACAAGACCATAATATTCACTGAGTAGTCACAAAATCATTAAGTCTGAATATCGAAAAGTGTGACAGAAAAGAATATATCAAAAGATGACAAACATTAACCTATGGAAGATCAATGTATGTTACCTTTTGTAAAAATAATATTTTCCATCAAGGTTAAAATCTAAAATCCATCAGATAACAACTAGATCTCAATAAATCTTTAGTTTATAAAGCGTTGATCAATCTTGGGTTAGTTGTAGGGGTACTGTCCCAGCTAACGGAGGTTCACAGTGGAACACTTAAGTACCGTTTCGCTTTAGCCGTAGCCGTGGTGACAGACAGACCGTTTGTAGGCTTGTACCCAAAACAAATCTCTTCTTTAGTAACCAATGATTTAAGAAAAATTAGTACAATATGGAATAAATTATATTCTAAGGACTTTTAAAAGAAATCTTAGAACAATGTATCATACGGTATAAGATGTATGAATTACATTTATCCATATGTGCTATAAAATCATTGGGTAACAATAAAATATAAAGCATTTATAAATCAAAATGTAGGACCTAGATACGTTGATGTATTTTGGAACCTGGGGGACTGGGTTCAGTACCTTGGATCCAGAACTAGACGATAGCACTACAAGAAAAATGGCTTTTCTTGACGGTTTTTCCCCGTCAAGAAAGACTTTTCTTGACGGTTTTGGATCCGTCATCTAGGCCCCCGTCAAGAAAGTCGACGCTTTTCTTGACGGTTTTTTATTTGTTTTCTTGACGGTTTTAAACCGTCAAGAAACAAGCTTGTCTTGACGGTTTTAAACCGTCAAGAAAACAAACAAAAAACCGTCAAGAAAAGTGTCGACTTTTCTTGACGGGGGCCTAGATGACGGGTAATGACCGTCAAGAAAAGTCTTTCTTGACGGGAAAAAACCGTCAAGGAAAATATTTTTGATGTTTAAAAACCGTCAAGAAATGAATTTTTTTTGACGTTTTGCAATCGTCAAGATAAACATGTTTACAATAATATCAATATATTCCAGAATCCAATTACCAAACACACATAATATCAATATATGCCAGTTACAACACACACATAATATTATAATACACAATCTTTTTATTGATCACAAATACAAAGTTTGTACATCACAAACATCCAAGAATGATATATACAAAGTATACAAAAATTCTTCTCAAGATTGGAGGAAGAAGAGTACAAAGAATCACAAGCATGACAATAATTATGATGATGATCCTCAAGGTGATAATATGAGCTTGATTTCCTTCAAGAGTCTTCTCAGGATTGTGGACGAAGGAGAACAACCTGGTTATTGTCAAGAACAAACAAAGAATCACATACTAAGGGCTTAAAGAAAATTTATGTATGACTCAACATATACAATACATAATGCAAACTAACATGCATGGATGCATACATGACATAACTAAGATTAGAGTGCTCAATATTTCTCTTGTGCTCTAGGCAAAAAGGGATATTTGAGAATGAAATCAGCATGTAAGGATGAGTTGAAACTTTAATCTTCAGTTGTCCATGACATAGATACCGGTATATTATTTTATTAAGCATGAAAGGTAGCATGCATGACCAAGAAGAATGGGTCAAGTTTTATAAGTCCAGGAGTGCCTTCAATAGGTCATGATGTAATTCCATTGACCCTAATATCATAATTAGTTCCCCAAAAATGACTGGCTTCACAAATGGACTCAGTTTTATGAGTCACTTCCCATTTTACATTATTTTAATTTTTATGGGAAATTTCTAAAAACTATTGCAGCCTTGAACCTTGACATCTCCCTAACACGCCAAAGGCCTTAGCCAGTAGGCTTCCCCATCTTAGTCACCAGCTTGCAATTTGAAAAAAGCCACATATTATTTTCTAGAGGATAAGCCACCAACTAATGTTGCACAAAAAGATAACTCAACAAGTGCTTCGTGACTGAAGTATAGTGGAGAGAATTATTGATGTACTTCAAAAGTAAATTGAGCCAGAAAGTATAATAGATGTTATACCATATCAACATGCAACAAAGTATACTCACATGTTCGAAAGCCAAGGTGACAAATCCTCCATTGCCTGATGCTCCGTTAACATGAATATCTAGCTTACGAAAATGTTTGATGGTTGTTTCTACACTTCTTGCCACATCCTCCTGCTTGCACAGATCGCCTTCAAGCCCAACAGCCTGTGTGACATAATTGATAAAGATTTATGTATTATCGAAGCATTAGGCTAACCAGATACATATTAGAGGATTCTCTAATATTGGTAAAGATTAATGAAGATCCACCTATGAATTCTTCCATTTTAGATAGCTTCATTGCCACATCCACCTGTAACATTATAAAACTATGTAGTTCTAGTTCAATATTTTCATAAATGAAATATTGCATCTAGTCTTATGGACATATCAAGAAAACTAGCAAGTTCGTGGGGAAGTATATTTATCACATCATTAGAAGAGCAAAAGGTAAGGTGATGGTCTGATGGCCCAATGCACCCTGCACATAAATCTTGCAACAAATTTCAAGTACCAATCATATAACTCTAGTTGGCATATGTAAGAAGAAAGGGAAAATGAATAGATTCCAATTAAGATGCAAATGGAGCCCTTAAAATTGCTACGTGAAAGACAATAAACAACTCCCTAGTTTAGAAATGTGTCTGAATAAAATATTAACTAATAGAAAGAACAATACAAATTGGGTGGTATTGGTAGTATCCTCCTACAGGACATTAATTATGTGGGAAAACACATAATAAAGCACTATGTAAGTTTAAAAATACATCAAACAATCTCATGATGTGTGTAGTATGAGTACTATATGTGGATTATGAAACTATAACTATAAAGTTGTTTGAAATCTAAAATTATGATGAACAGAAAATAGTTTATCGAGCCAAATAGAGAATCCTTTATATGGGATAGCTGATGTATAGTTGTTTCAAGTTTATGGAGTTGGCTAAAGGCATCAATGATGTTATCCTCGCCAAGTCCTTCAAGACTGATGTCTCGACCATTTAGAATGTCAAGGCTGACCTTGCACCTAAGGCCTAACCTTGCATCTCTATTATGTCCTACTTCATATGCATAACGAGTACTTGGAGCCAATTGTTTCTTAATTTTATCGAGGAATGCCTATATACTTATATATATATATATATAAGTATAAAAGAAAAAGGGAAAGAAAAGAAATAAAAAATAAAAACAATAACAACAGAGCCCAAAGGCACTATTCCCTTGCGGGAACAGGCCGCGGCTAAACCCGAACCCCCTCTTCCCTATATAAGAAACGAGAGAGAGAGGGGAGGGGATCCCCAAACCCTAAATCTTAAAACCCCAGCCTCGGTCACCTCTGCGCCGCCCCGGCGACCCAGGCTATCGCCCCCACCGTGCGCAGCCGTGCATGGCCGAGCTGCGGCAGCAATGAAGTTGCGACCCACAGCAGTAACACTGAGTCTACAACCTTGGGAGGGGTTTTCATCTTCATTTTTCAACCGATTTGCGAATCAAATTCTCGGGTACGGTCCTTGCTTAACCCTCTCCAACTCCCTTTAGATGGATTTAAATCAATAACAATATATTATTCTGAAATTTGAATCAAAATCGAATAAAAATTCTTGTTAAAACAGAACATTTTTGAACTCGAACCTCTATTTAAAACCATATTTCGATCAAACGAATAAAAGCTTTCCAAAACTAAATGAAGACACACATAGACAACCTATAGGGCTCTAGAACCTATTTTGTAGAATCCAGTTTTGTCAACTATGCATTGAGAAAAACGATTTCCAAATCAACAAAAAAATTCAGTTTTCAAAAACAGTAAACTTTAGAAATTCCACCGATACGACGTGCGTCCCACCAAACCGGGCGACGTGGTCGCGAACTAAAAGCAACGAAAGGTGCGTATCGACTTTGCGGACGTGTAGGCTTTTATGGAATTCATATTTGTTGCGTTATAAATTTGCGCGTATCCGTCGAAATTCACCGTATCGACCTCTTTGCAAATTTTCTAATTACTTTGTGCACGTTTGTCAAATCGAGACAAAATTGTACACGGCCCGTCGGAATCCAACTTTGGACATATGGTTGGGTTGGTCTCCTCAAACCAGATCCGTAGACATATATTTTGGCGACTTTAGAGACAGTAGGTACTGGCACGCATTTCGGTGCTAAACAGGTCCAACGACGGATATCGTTTTGACCCAAAATTATGATTTTTGCTCCTGTTCTAGAATTAGTCTTTTGGACAGGCTTTTTCTAGATATATCTTTTACACCAAAAATGTTCTTGATGTTTATTTCAGCATCCGGAGCCGTTCGTGGATTTTGAGATTTATTGCTGACATGATTGATTGCTTGGAGCTGCTATACCCGCACTAACGGGCAAGATGCCTTACAACCTTACTCTGTGATTTACTTATTCTTATTTTTAGTTATTTATATTCAATATTACTTACCTATTGTTATTATTATATCACTATGCGTCCAAGTCACACTTGGCTACAAACGACTCTATCGGTCGTTTTACTTACTTTTGTTTTATTCTCTCGCATTGACTTACCCAAGTGACCACCCTTTTGATGATGAGATATTGGTATATCTCATAGTCCTTAACACATGCTTTGCCATGTGACGTGAGTCTCATGTAGGACACATACTCACGTAGTCGGCCGGCCACCGATACGTATGAGGAGCGCGACCGTTAGGAGCAACTGCCAATAGATTTGCATGCTAGTGGACTTGGCAGTTGCTAGAGGTCATATGAGTCATGGATATGACCCTACTAGGCATTGGATAGGGAGAACGGTTCCTTTACGTATGGGCCACATATGCACTTTTCTATTCCTGATCTTGCTGGCCTCTGATATTCGATGAATGTTTTGCTTTGAGGTCCCTTGTATGCTGGTGGGACCATACCGAGTTTTCTATACCTGTAGCTAGAGTGCCCATGCTTTGAGGTTTGTTCTTAACTTCATTATTACTGTAGAACTGGTAGGCACCCTATAGTATGTATATTTCTTTTATTTATTAAATATCACAGTTTATGCGACATATTCTTTATGTATCTTGTTACATCCTTCTAAGGACCTGGTGATCTCTCCAGGTGTGTGCTTTGTGACTTTTTGCAGGTGTTCTAGCTAAGACCGTGATCTTCTCCATTTCTTCGAAGAGGATTGCTCTTAGTTCGTTGTGCCATTTTTATCGATCATTTTCTTGTATATTTTCTTTTATTTAAAATAGTTGGTAGTGGATTTATCTCCGTCCTACTACAAGTACAAATGACAAATTCTTAGTTGATTATAATATTATTCTTTATTGTGGATGAGATTTAGTTAACATGGTTTTACTGTATTTTACAGCTTATGTATACAAACGGGGGTTCCCATACATTGGAGTATACTTCGTATGTATATAGCTGGCATGTCTACGTACTTAGTCCTAAGTATTTTGGGACTTGGGGCGTTACAGTATTCTTTTTCCAAGAGAAGATAGAGGATTAATAATATCTAAGAATCGAGTAAACATTTTAGTAGTAGTCTCATTAGGCTTCATTTTGAAGGCCTTATATTCTTGTATAAGTCTTAAGATTTTGGATTCCTTCACCTGTGAAGCTCTTTCGTGAGCTACCTCAAGAAGTTTCCAAACCTCGTGAGATATGGCACATGTTGATACTCTATATGAATTTTGTTCTATCTACAGCACAAAATAAAGAATTTATAGCTTTTGCATCAAGACTTGCTTGTTTTTTCATGATTTGTATACTTGTTATGTGGTTTCTCAACTAGGTTCCCATCTTAGACAATAGGAAGTGGTTTTTTATAACTATCAATGACAATTGACCAAAAATCTAAATCAAATGACTTGAGATAAAAGCTCATGCGTGTCTTCCAATACGTGTTCTAGACTGGCATTCACCATTACTAGTGTATAATGATGCCATTTCTTAAGGAGTTTTTAGTCTAACTTAGAAAAACCGTGCTCTGATACCAATTGTGGGATCGATGGCACCTCTAGAGGGAGGTGAATAGAGTATAGCGGTAGTAATATCCCTAATAAAATTAATGCAGGTAAAAGCTAGTAAATACAGATAATCAATACAATAATGTAAAGATGTAATTAAATAGTGAGATAGAAGTAATACGTCGACACCGAAATTTTATCCTGGTTTCCCTCAGAGAGGACTATTCCAGGCTTGAGTACTCTTGTTCGATGTTAAATCTACTATTTAAAATAGAGGTTACACCACGTGCTTTACTCCGAAGGACACATCGACTTCTTACAACGTCGTATTTTTATCGGAAGCCCACGAACAAACTTTAACACTGTCTGAAAAGCTTTTATACGCCAAGCTTGTAGAACTTGAACACTTCTAATCGGAATACACCGGCACTTAGAAGAACGGGAGTTGTCTTGGAAATATGAAGGTTAAAAAGTCTTTGTAATAGAAAGGCTTAGAATGAATAGAGAAGATAAATAATGAGATGAGTAAGTAAAATAAAAAAACTTTTCTATATTTATAGGTATTTTTGAACCAGAGTTCGGACAGAACTCGGTTAGGGCAACGTTCAAATTTTTGAACGTTTGAGATCCAAAAGAATATGTATTCATTCTAAAAAGGAGGAAATTCAGGGATACCGAGTTCGGTCCAAGTTCAGGGAGAACTCGCACCGAGTTCGGCTAGTAGGCTTTCAGTGTTATTTTAGGTTCAGAATGGCTTTTTGGATATTGGTTTGGTTTGGTAAGAGTGGGCTTTGTTTGTATGAGGATGTTCATCTAAATGCCAGTAATATCCGACTCACAAAATAACCTAGACTCAAGAAAGTAAAAATACAGAATAAATTTACAAAAATCTTGCTTGACAAGAATAACTGCGGTCTTCTGTAGACTTCGTACTTTACATATCAAATTCAGAGTTTTAAATCAATTATCGAAATCAGGTTGATCATCACTACATGGGCCAACACAATATTCTACTCACTATCCTTATCATAAAATTTTGAGTTTTTACCTTCAACTGCTTCTTGTGTTACTGTTCTATTTTTAATCGTCATGGCAAAGGCATGTCCCGATTGCGATGCTCCTGTCGGCTATCTAGCTTGCGTAAACTGTATCGTCTGGTCGGAAAGCTTGTATTTTGGTTGAGTTAGAAATAGCGGTACTGGTGGTGCTGGTGTGCCTCTCTTTGGGCAATCTCGAAGCTGACGTTGATCCGAACTGCAATGTAAATATTGACCTAGTCTATGGCTATATTTTTGCTGAGTATGCCCTCTCCTATTACAAAACTGGCACGTGGGTTATCTTGATTTTGGTATGGTGCTACCCTCTGTTGCTGGTAGTGTGTAACGGAGCGTCTCTCGAGTCCTCCTTGTGTTGCTCGAGATGATGATGTTGCTGGCTGAGGATGCTTCTAGCTGGCCTCCTTCTTGTTGATACCCTCTTGGCGACATTCTACTGTCAGGATAGCCGATTGGAAAGTAGGTGCTACTGATCCTACGAGCCTCTGCATCTCGAAGTTGAGTCTGTCCTAAAACTTTTCGGACTTCTTCTCCTATATCTGTATCAGGTATGGGATGAAACGACTCAAGTACAAGAACTCCGTATTGTACTCTTCCACTGTCTTGCTGCCTTGTGTTAGGTAGATGAATCAGTCTCAAAGCTCCGTTCGTGCTGTAGCGGTAATATACATCTCTTTGAGGAGCTTTTGAGAACTCTTCCAAAGTGACTCCTTCAGGGCCCAATCGCTCCTCTTCGACTTTCCACCAATGATGCGCATTGCTAGTTAGCTGCATCATGACGGCTGTCATCTAGTTCTTCTTGGAAAGTTCAGCAGCTACAAATTGATGCTCGATGTTGGTGTGCCACACATGAAGTTCAGTAGGGTCCTTACCAGAAAATGTTTTGTGTATCATTTTTCTAAATTCAGAGATAGATCGAGTCTTCAGTTTATAGGTTGGTGGTGTCGTCTGCACGAAGGTAATTACTATGCTCTCTTCCAGCTCTTCGCTCTTCGCATGCTGCTGTTGTATCTGGTATTGAATTAGCTGTTGGGCCTGCATCATTGAGTTGAACATCTGAAACATTTGTTGTCGTACATATGCTGACTCGGTGGGAAGGAAATGAACGACATCAAAGGCATGAGAGGTGGTGGAGGTAAATAAACTCCTTATGGTGGCATCGGTGCCTGCTGCGTGGTTTATCTATCTGTTTGTGAGTTTGGCGGTTGTCCGCCCAGCCGAATAGGTTAGGCCCCCGGTGGTCATAGAGCATCGTCAGTGTGGGTCACGATAGAAGTTTGTGGAGTGCCAACTGGGATTGAGCTTCCTTGAGAGTCTATTATCTAATAGAAAGAAAAATATTAGCCGCTAGAGGATTTCAACACTAGCTGCTACACACTCAAGGACAACACCAAATTTATGGAACCTTCAAGTATGCACTTAAGCTGGTCTAACTAAACTTAAATCCATAAAAATCTAGAACTATCATGGCACTCTCTATCTCATCCACAGAAGTAAAATTATACATCTAAGTCAATTATGAACTGATGAAATAAAATAATAAAGAATAGTATAAATTGAAAATTCAAGTAATCAAGAATTCAAATCACGTCCGGTGGAGACAAATCTACTACCAGTAGATGGAAATAGAATATAGAGACAGAAAATAAAATAACTAAGTTCAACTATGCTAAACTAAGCATCGATAATGACATCAGATGCAGCGGTACCGTAGTCTGGTGCTGGCTCATAAACTTGCTCGTCAGCACTTGGATAAACCTCGTCTAAATCTGAAGAGATCACCAGGTCCTCAGGGGACTATCAAGATACATAAAACATGCCTACTATGACAGTAAATAATATGCGTGGAAATATAGGAATAGTGCAAGAAATAAGAACAAAACATGGTAGAAATGGCATGTCGTCAAGAATCATGCTAATAAACGTGACTACAAGTAAATGGAGATAACCGCAGCTCAAGGGGAGCTCGCAGTCCTATCGTAAGTAGGCTAATGGGGACTCCCTAACTATAGTAAGTCTCCTTCGTACCCCAATGGGAGCTCACGACGAGGTGGTCGGGTATAGTCAACGTCCAATAATAGGTCAAAAAAAGTCTAGACAAATACAGGTAATCAAATCAAGTCACGTCCAAGTGATGAAATCAAGTCAACGTACAAGAACACGAAGATCCAAATAAATATAGTGTAACGTAGATCCAGTTGGTCATATGAAAAAGAAGACATGTAGCATATAAAAAAGAGTAAAAAAGATACCATAAAAAATGTACAAGAAAGAAATAACATAAAGAAGAATGACTGAAATAAGATATACATAATATTGTATAAGTTGGCAAGGTATACTTGCCTGGTGGTAATTTGTAGAAGCGATAATGTCCCACAAACAACTCAACAAATCAAAGAGCTATGATAGCTGAACTTTCCCAAACGTATCCGGGAGCTAAAACAGACATCACCAACATTTTCAACAGAAGAAAAATATCTGGTATTGAGTACTCATAAGTCCAATTCTGGACATAGGGGTAAAACAGTAATTTTTGATCAAAACGATGTTCGCCACCGAAAAGCATACCAAAATCTTTGATCTCTAAAGTCAACAAATTATATACATACAAGTCTATTTTTTATATACGAACTCAACGGTATGTCCAGTTTCGCATTCTGATGAATCGTGCACAAAATCGAGCGTTGATTCGGATCATGGGCCTACCAAAACGGTAATTCGGTCAACTATCATAGAATTGGACCAAACTTGTCTTACGGGACCAAAAATGATAAGAATCCACTTGCAAAACTTTTGACGCAATATGAGTGTGCACGAAGTAATTAGGATTTTTACAAAGTGGTCGATATGATATTCTTCGACCGATACGCCTCGAATTCGTGGCGCACATGCAACCAATTCTAGTTCAATTAAAGCCCATACGTCTGCAACATTTGTACGCACATTTTGATGCCTTCGAGTTGCAGCTAAGTCGTCCAGTTTGTCAGAACGGACCCCGTATCGATGGTTTTTTATTGTTTTAAAACTGTTTTCCCCAATTTTTCTTAATTTTTGAAAACGAATATCTCGATATAAAATATATGAAAGTACAAAACTACAAAAAGCATTTCGAAGTTTTATAGGTTGTCTTCAAACCTATTCAGGTAGGTTTCTAAATTTCCAAATATTCAGTCTACAGATTCCCCTCCCAAAACAGCGTCTGGACACAATTTTTACTGTTCTATGTTAGGGTTAAAATTGGATTCTCCGAGATTTGAGTAAGATTTTTGGATTGGTTTTAACCTGAATTTCTAACAACTTATCTAGGCATTAATAAAGTTGGTTATCTAGTCTACAAAGAGATTTGATACATCAAAATTGGTCAACTAACGTTAAAGAATCATGCTTACGATGTGGGGTACCAGGTTGTCGACAGAGTCCTTTGTTTTCTGCCAATCACAGGTGGTTGTGGTAGTTGTGTGCATCTCAGGTGGCCGACGGAGATCCTACGGTGGTGCGCGAAGGTCGAAAGGTTGCTGGAATGTCGGAGAGTGGCTCCAAGTCAAGGGATCGAGAATTGCGATGATTTTTCATAGGTTTTTCTAATAGAAACTGTCGAACCTATATATATGGGTATTCAGATTTTAATTTGATTTTTTTAGGATGTAAGTCGGATTTTGAATGGAATTTAACATAATCTAGTAGAGAATCTGACTAGTTTGAGTAGAAAAAAAATTGGTTTAAAAAGATGGAGATTTAATCAATATCAAACAATCGAATCCTTAAGATTTCTACGTGCGCTCAACCAAACTATGGTTGAGCGTATCGCAAGATTTTCAAATCTAGTGATAAATTATTATTTTTATTTTTTATAGTTATATATTAACCTAGTATATATAATATTATAAATACATTTCTATACGCACCTGTACTCTTATAAATTCTAAAAAATCTAAGAAATATTCTTGGCCAATATTGTCACATTTTTAAAATAAAATATCCATCTAAAATCAAATAACATTTATTTTATATATAATAATTACTTAGAAAAATAACTATTAGACCATTAAAATAAAGTACAAATATATTATAAATAATATATTTATATAATATTATATATATATATATTATATATATCTATATATATATATATATAATATTATATATATTATATATAATATATATATATATATCTATATATATATCCATATATATATATTTATATATATATATATATATATATATATATTATATTATATTATATATATATATATATATCATGGACGTCTTTGGATACATACATATCTTCATAATATATATATATATATAATATATATATATATAATAATATAATCTATTATATATATATATATTATAAAAAAAAAAAAAAAATATATATATATCTATATTTATAAAAAAAATATATATTATATATATCCTGTATAAACAAATAAATATAAT
>JANAVB010019809.1:0-25295 GCA_029216955.1 Iris pallida | reverse complement strand
TTAGTGTCATGGTTAGAAATTGGTAGATAATTGCTTTTGGACTTAATGGTTAGAATGAGGTGTTTTGATAATAGGCCTTTAACTAGGAAGCCTAGAAACCCCCAAGAGAGGGAGGCCCTGGCCCAACTAATTAAAACCCTAACCCGAGTTTTGGCCCCAACATAAGGAATCCCACCCCTATATGCCTCTTCCATTAGGTTAGCCTCCCTTTAGAAAGAGTTTCAAAGTTGGAAAGAAAGGTTATTCTACTACTTCCTAAAATCTTAGAAATTCCATTTTATTCCTTTTCTTCCCAAACTATTGCATTAGGATCTAATTAGATTCCTCTTACTGTTCATGGAGGCCAATTCCAGTTGGGAGAGCAATTTGGAGAGTTTGGCTAACAAGGAGAAACCCCCCTTTTGGAGCTTTTCATTGGAATTTCAACATATAGGTAAATCCCTATTCCTTCCACCAAATTTCGTTTTCTTTGCATGGATAGGAAGCCCTAGGTGTCCCCTAGCCGTAGGTATTGGATTTGTGTCGATTCGTGTCCGTTTGGTGTCCGTATCGGACACATATCATGGTGTATGTGCATGTGTTGTGAAAAAGCCACAAAGGATTTTTATTTGTTATTTTTGAAAATTGTTTGAAAATTTGTTGATTTCATGCATACATTGATTTGCAACTGGACTGAGTTGATTTTCGAGCCGTGTCCGTGTCCAAACGGGACACGACACGCTCGCAGCACGCACGGGCATGCCCTGCTGCCCGTGTCCCAGTTCTCCACGGATACGACACTTCGTAACCCCAAAATTTTGTGTGTATGTTCCCTAGATGACTGACATTGATCCTATAAAATTTTGTAGGATTTGATGGAGTGGTTTGGGAGTTTTCGACCCGCACCGATTCCTCACTGTCGCACGCGCACTGTACGCGCGCGAAAAATTGCGTCTGATACGCACGTTTATCTCGGACACGACACGATTTTGACCTGATACAGGGTGATGGCCCCTAGACCTATCCCTGGCGAACACTTATGCACAAGCACGGACACGAGTTGCTCTGTGTCGCGATCACGATTGCTTCTCCTCGCCGCACACTACTGTGTCAGTTTTACTGTTTAGGTATTTTGATTTACTTGGACACCTCGTGTCCTGTTTGTTGGACACGAATGCATCCCTTTGACACGCAAAGACATGTACTTCATGTTGGCACATTATGATTTGCATTTAATTCGTTTTCCTACATGATTCTTAGGTTCGGAATGGGTTTACTGATACATTGGTTTATTGTTTTATTTCTGAAATTTGATTCATAATTCTAAACTAATTTTTTTTTTATGTCAATTGACAATAATTCATGTCTAGGAGTATTAATTATTTGCATGATTAGGTTTATGTTACACAAGTTTGGTTTTCGAAGTAGGAAATTCCCTAATTCTCTGAAACTTTCTGATACTACTGTTCTTCTTCTTTTTCAGAATTCAAATTCGATTTATGTTTGTGAATTTAATGATTCAGTGGTTGGTGTTATATATATGCATGTTCATCTATTCGAGAGACAATAGATAATGTAATGGATACATTAGGTTTTGGGTTAAGGGTTAGATGTTTATGCACTAACTTAATGTATGCAATAACTGATTTCTTTTCACTAATATTCTGATATCCTTCAATGAATCATCCCTGATTTTTTTCAAGTGCTTTAAAAACCAATTTAAATGATCAATTTACATATTTTTACACATGTTAATATGGCTGGATATGTATGGGGATGTGGGGTTTATGTTGGTGTTAGGTCTTGGTTCTCGAAATTAATTTTTGAATGTTAATTGATACATGTAGTAAGCTTTGAATTGCTCCCTGTTTTCTGAGTTTGCACAGGGCAACAACCCTGAGGAAATGGGACTGAACATGGTCGTGTGTAAACTGAGATTTCATAGGCTAAATTATGTCAAGTTCATTTGGATTTAAAACCTGAGATTGATCCTTAATTCCTGAGAACACCCTACTGTCTTGTGAACACACATGGTTAGCCTATATCACTTCACACACACATAGCCTCCACTATCAACTGTTATACACTATTTTTTCTCATATACACACAAACTGATTTAAAATCTGAGATTCCCCATACAAATGTTAAATGAGATTTCCTTCTGTACACACTAATACATGGACTGACACTTAATCACACACACAAGAGAACCTGTGCACACCATGGACTGAAACCTGTGATACATATGTTGCACACATTTCTCTATTTCATTTCTGAATAGTCTACACACCACTTTATGAGATTTCCTCTTACAATGTAACCTGAGAATGATTGTTTATGTTTGTACACAGTTCATTAGGGATTTTGAAAGGTTGATTTAAAACTGAGATTGCAAGTTGTTTAATGAGAATTTCAATGATTCACAATGTCATTACACCCACTATCATTCACTGATTTCACATTTGTACACACTGTCATGATTAAATGAGCAATAACACACATCCTCCACTGTCTTCAGGTTGATACTGATTTGTCCCTATTACACACCATGTACACACACATTCCCAATTACCCACACACACACACATTCATATCCATATGCACACACATGTGATTTCCCTCATATTGCATGTATTACATCCACACTATCTTCCCATTTTCATGTTCACTCACCCATGCCACATACACACACCAAGCATGATTTTCCCCCTATCTTCTATATGTGTACATATGTATATATATATATACCAATGTGATATATGTGATATAATATAAATATTGCTTTTGCCTATATAAATAGTATGTATATAGACATATAGGAAGTGGTATGTATATATATGGTACTTGGTATATGTGTTGCCTAATGTATGAATTTGGCTCATAGCCTGTGTAGTGTAGCCTATGGTACCCTTGTGTAGTCTTGTGTAAGTGGAATATGCACATGAGTTGGGTTATGTGAACCTGTGTTACTTGAATGGTGTGTGTTTGCTCTGTGACTTGGGAATCATGTTTGATTGGCTAGTATAGGCTTGGTTAGGCCTAGTGAGACTTGTTAGACTTGTTGGGCTAGGACTTGACCTAGTTTGACTAGTATGGTTGACTAGAGTTGACCAAGTGTCGACTTTAGCCTAGTTTGACCTAGACAGTATGCAGATGCTTGTAGATTATATTTATCATCTCCTGTATACATCTTGACTTGTGTTGCTCTAAATAGGAGTCAGGTACCTCATCTCGGATAGTACATTTACTTCAGACATTCAGATACGAGGCGAGTACATTCTCTGATCATTTTAAACTTGCTTAGAATTATTTCCTGCTCTAGTTTACCTTATTTGATACTGTCACGATATTATCACGGATTGGTACTATATGGATCCCTACATTTAGATGTTATCCTCCTCGGGAGCATCGGATACATTGTGTCATGTATTTCATGTACATCATGTATTCCTCGCTCTCATGTTATTCATGTTTCTCATGTGCTTCATGCTCGTTCATGCATGCTCGTGTACTCTCATGTGCTCTCATGTTCGGTCATGTTTCCCATGTATCTCATGTATAACCTATACTTCATGTGCACTCATTTATGAGCCTTCATGTGAATTTCATGTGCACCCATTTATGGACCCCCATGTGAACTTCATGTGCACTCATGTATGAGCTCTCATTATACTTTATGTGCACCCATTATGGGCTTCATGTGAAAACCATGTACGTAACATAACTTGTTTGGATCCTTGTGTATTAATTGGGGTATGGGGGAGTATAAATAGTCATATGAACAATTCCAAAGTAGTATAGCCATGTACGCCTCCTTTAGTATAGCCATGTGCAAATCAAGCCGTTCACATGTCGACTTTGTACTCTAAATCACTAGTCACTGGTAGCTCTTTACTTATAGTAGATATTTCTATTACAGTTCTCTCTCTGTTTACATCATGTACTTTCTTTCAGTTTCATGTATCGTACTCTCTTGTATGTTTATATTCTCTAACCTGTTATGATCTGCGTGAGATGTATTGTGCTCGCTCCCGTCCTGACTGACCTACCTGTTGAAAATTTTATAGAGGATGAGGAACCCTGCACCCCTTACTTTGGAGCTTGCCTAGATGACACTCGCGACCTGGACCCCTGGGGGTGTTCAGCAGCTGCTGAGGATGATACCCCTTGCATAGTATAGATAGCTTAGACTGTTTCTTTTCATGTTTAGCTGTTGTCCTTGTTTTCGGAGTTGTAAATTTTAAAGATGTTGAGACTTTTTATTTCATTTCTGTTGTACCTCAGTTGAGGATTCTCTTATCTATTTCATCGTGCCATATTCTATCTCTAGATTGTGATTGAGTTGTACCTCTGTGTTGGCCTCCTTATGGAGAGTATTCATGTTTTAGTTATAGTTCATGACCTAGAACAGCGTTCTACCGCCGACACTGTGGTGTAGGCTGGGCGCTGTTACGTACTCGTACCCTTACGGTGGGTGCGGGTCATGACAGCTCCACATGGTGGGGTTGGCTTTCCCTCCAAACTCAAAACATCACAATCCCAACGTCGCATATATACATAACATTGATCATGCTGATGATATCTTGAGTAGCTCCCAACTAAAACTATTATATGCTCTTCTATGATTGGAATATTTGCAAGTATGATCCCACTAACAAAACTAATCCAAATTGCTTCGTGTTTCATGATTTCTAGGTATTTCCTTAGCTTGGGCAATAATAAGTCATGTATAGTTGGAGACTACTGGATGGATGGCCACCACTGCTGATCATAGCCATTTTTCTGTCTATTTATGAAAAGACTAATGTTGGCCAAACAATTTTCATGTGGCGCTAGTGCGAATAAATGTACATAATTACATCTATTTTCGGCTTAGGGAAGAAGAAGAACAGGGATAAGATGAAGACCTATCACGGGATCGAAAACAAGGTATTAAGTTCGCAAAATCTCAAAGTTGTAACGTGATAATAAAAAGAGAAATTTTGACTTACCTCCCACTTGGATTATCCATATTAAAGGTGCACCCCACAGTTTTGCAAAAATATAGTCCCCACACTTTGGACGAAACTCGTCCAGAACTGACGGTCAATAGCTTTGACCCAACAAATTTGATGAAATTACCCCTCATATAATTTCTTCTTTCTCTTCCCTCAACCATCTCCTCCTCTTCGGACAGGCTGCCACCGGCGTCGCTACTCGTCACCGCCTCCCCCCCTCCCTGCCATTGCCCCCCTCCCCTTCCCCGCCACCGCCTCCCCTCCCTTTTCCTGCCACAAAAAGTTTAAGAGATCAAAACCAAGAAAAATCGAAAAAACTACAAACTTAGATCTACAAAAAATGTAAATATCAAAACTAAAAACTCCAAGTTCTAAAGAGACTTAGAATCAAGTAAGGAAGAAAATAGAACAATAAAATTTCAGATCTATCATGAAGCAAGTTGCACTTGCCTATGGTTGGTGGAGGAGTAAATGAAGAAGAAGATGAAGAAGTAAATAAATTAATGGAGGAGAGAGAGAGGAGTTGGTTTTTATATCAACCCTCTCATCTCAACCCAAACCAAACGAAACCAAGCCAAGCTAAGTTGAACCAAACCAAATTAAACCAAGACTATGCTAAGCAACACAAGTCAAATATGGGTCACCTGACAAATGTCAAAAATCCGTGCACGTATACTAAAATACGTATAACAAAAAAGGGAGTAACAAACTCTCCAACTTCAACCGAGAGAGCTTTTATTCGAAGACTCTCCAACTTCAACCTTTTCACAAGAAGGTCTTTGATCTTTTTACAACAAGATGAAGATCTCTTTTTTACAACTCAATAACTCTAACACAATTTGTGGATGATAAATGAAAGCTTTGTAGAGTTGTTTGTGGATAGGCTTTGGTGGTTTAAAAAAATTAGGCTCAAAGCATCTCATTTTAATGAAGGAGTTCAAAGCTATTTATAACCAAAGCATTGGAAAGAGATAAAAGCAACTTTCTGTCAGCAGGAGAAAAATCCTCAGGATTTCCTCGAAAATCTTTCGGATTTTTCTCCTGCACAGTGCAACGGCTATAAAAGTAGCTATTGAGATCATAGATGGGACATAATCTGACCGTTGGAATCCAAACAGTAACAATCCGGATTATCCTTCAGATTACTGCAGAAATCCTCAAGATTATCCTCCTGTTTGTCAAAAAGTGATCCAGTTTGTTTTGTGCAACTTTCTGTCAGCGGGAGTAAAATCCTTAGGATTTTCGCGAAAATCCTCAAGATGATCCTCCTGTTTGTCAAAAAGTGATCCAGGATTTTTTTCTACAACTTTCTGTCCGCAGGAGAAAAATCCTTAAGATTTTCGCAGAAATCCTCAGGTTATCCTCATGTTTGTCAAAAAGTGATCCAGGGTTATTTTCTACTACAGCTTTCGATTTTGCCATCCATTTCTTCAGAGTCTTGAAATGATGATGGCTCGGCTTTGGCTTCTTCCTTGATAGATGATGGCTTCTTCTCTTGGCGGCAACTATCCAAAGATACCAGTTTGTGAAAACTGAATACCTTTCGGGGGCTTCGCCCCCGAAAACCCACGGGAGACGCTGCCCCTCGACCCCCTTCCGCTGACCGGGAGACGGAATCCCCGAGTACGTGGCTCCCGGGGTGTCGTTGGATGGTTCAGAAAAATTTGTGGGATACCGTCGTCTTTGCCCCCATCAAGATTTCTTCAATGCATGTGTCCATGTTGATCTTGCTTATTGCTTTTCTGCAGATGCATGCTAGACGAACAAAACAATGTACATAGAAGCAAGTATGATAAATTTAATGCACATTAGGACAATGCTGAGTTCAAGTATAAGTGCTAAGGTGATAGCATAAATGTTTTAGTGATATTATACAGTTAAACTTAATTGAATAACCACAATAAAAAATATAGTTTTGATTTTGGCAACTCGATTAAACTTAAGATAATAGAATGGAAGCTCATATCACTAATATGTAAAACAATAAGCACATATCACCAAAGGTATAAGTATAAGTACAAAAGCTATAGTGATTGTATGAAGATTAGTGATAATGAAATGCTAAACTTAATTGATTAACCATATTCAAAAATATGATATAATTATTGGGCCAATAGTTAGAGGGTAGGGCGGAGTTGTAAAAGGGGGAGGAGAGAGACTTCGGCGGAAGATGAGGAGTTGGTGGTGGTGCAGGAGTGGGGGAGGAAGACGGTGACGGAGAAGGAGGGGAGGTGGCGGTGGCTCTGCTCTCCTCGACTGCAGTGTGAACCTCGATGTGTACACGTGCGTGCCAAATAGTTTTTTCATTTTTTTCCAGTCTATTTTGTGATGTACCTACCATAGTTAAGATTTCGTATGTAAATTTGTATGCCATTAAATTAAATCTTGTTATATTTTACTTATAAAGTCTTCAAGTCTTAATTTGTCATTAGCCAAAATTCTAGGATCGTCTTGATTAAGTAGTGTATCTTTATATTATTCCAATAACTCCATCGAAACTCGAAAAAATAAATCTATGTTTTTTTGATAAAATGACCACATTCATTCTAGAAAGTAGAAATGTTTGCATAATATGGTTTGAAATTTAGAAGATCTGTTAATGGTGAACCACATATATAAATTTTTATATATTTGATGTTGAAATCGTGCATTAAATATAAATATGTTATTACACATTGTAATAATATAAATTCAAGCAATGATTATCAATTAACTGAGAATGGTTGATTAACTGTTGCTTCAATTTAATTTCTAATTCTTAGAATTGTTTTACAATATTAGATGTATATTTTTTGAAATTTATTATCTAGTTTCTTCTTCTTTAACTTTAACAGAGATCAAAAATATTTCTCATGTATTTGCAAAATGTAGACATAATCCTAGTTTTGATTACACTGTTCCTAAAATGGAAGCAAAAATTACAAAATATTACTCTCATCATCTAATTTATATTGTTTGGTTGCGAATTTCGATCCTAAAATTAAGTTGAATAGTGTAATATTGTTAGTTGAATGGTGTAATAGTTTATATGAAGAAAAAGTTATGGCGAAACCATTTAAGGTAGTAGCAATTTTAGTTCCAGTTCTAAGTTATCTAATACTACAAAGGAAGAAACAAAAATATTCTTCTGTCCCATCTCAGAAATTATATTGTATTTGAGCTACTATATTGAAGAAATGACGGTTCTGAAATATATTTTCAATTTTATAGCGATAGAGAACACATGAAAAAAACTTATCATTCTTTGGCACGCGATACTGTACTGGGCTTGGTTTTCAGGTAGCATCGAAATCTTGTTTAGTGCATGTTCAAAAATTAACTAAGAAGAGGAGCAGGAGGTTATCGAAACTTTTGGAATACTATGTTTCAATATTATGTTCGTGCAAAAAAAAAATAAAGTCAACAATGAAGATATGAAAGTATCGATGAATTGAAGTTTAAACCTCACAGTATTTCTAGCGTTGCAAAAACCGAAGAATGAAACGATGAAGCCTTGCATACTAAAATCTATTTCTATGAAAATGAAAAATATGAATATATTGAAGACTGTCATCAAAGATAAAAAAAGGACTAAAAGAAATTGAATTTGACGACAAATCAAATTGAAGATGAACTTTGTATCTTTCACTCTTTTGTAATAAAAAAGGACTTAATAAACTTTTGTAATATTTTCATTAATTTTATTTTAAATAGTCCAATCCAAGGTCCAATTTCAAGACCTAATTTTTTTTAATATCACCATGGACCCAACCCGCACCCAGCATGGACCTGTTCAAAATGAGTTTTGGCCCGAGTTTTTTCTTTTCTTTTAGGTATCTTTTTTTCAAGCCGGGTCGTGGCTATATAAGCCACCCAACCGTCTGAGGGAGGATTCAAACCCAACACACATGCTTGGCGGCTCCCCACACTACCACTAGGCTAGTGCAGACCAGACCCGGTCAAAATTGATATTTTACTGGCCGGAGTTTTGGATTTGGAATTTTTCCAACTGGCCTGACATAACTCAGTGTTGTAGACCAAGCTGGTCCGAAACAGACCCGGTCAAAATTGAACTCCGATCGGCCTGGCCCATTTTGATTTAAATTATATTTGCATCTGCAAATTTACCACCAAAAAGATCTGCACATCTTGTTACTTCATGAATAGAAGATCCATCCAATGGGCTAAGCATGTGCCATTGTCCACCAAATTTAAGGCTGTGTTAGATTGGGTTTTTTCCATAAAAAATATTGCCATCACAAAATTTTCATCCATTGTAGTAGTGTCTGATAATTTATATTTTCCATAGAATTATTTTAAAAAAAACAATCATTTGTTATATTTTCTCTAAACTGTGGAAAATGGAACTGGCTCAACCCATAGAAAAATATTATTTTCATGAAAAATAACAATTTTTAGTTAAAAATAATGACAATCAAACATCCATTTAAATTTTCCATTAGAAAATTTTAAATTTCAATAGAATATTTTATCTAGTAAAATAATTACATGAAATTAATTTATTTTTATATATTTTTCATCTTGCAGTCAAATGCCGACTAAATCATCTTATATATATTAGGATTTGGGTCTCGAAATTGACCGATGTTAGAGTTTGGGTCTCGAAATCACTGTTCACGTAGGCTAATAAACAATGATTTCAAGACCCAAATCCTAATATCGGCCAATTTCAAAACCCAAATCCTAATTTTCATACATATGTGAGACTCTAAAACCAAATAACCTTTTTTTAACTGTTGAAGATAAGTCAATTCTTAAGTTAGGGTTATGCAAGCACACAACCTGTATAATTAACTAATCTTAGTTAATTGTAACTAATCTTAGTTGTCCCTTCCCTATAGAAATCAAGCAACAATACAACAATGACTACACATTCTCTCCTCCTCCGTTCGTTTTTCTAGCGTTGTGCATTAGTCCGTTATGGCTTCCAACAAGGTGTTGTTCAAAGCTTTGATGATTTTGACCATCGCGTTGGCGATGGCGGTCGTCCTCGTCATCGTCGATGCAAACCACAATTGCTATTGTGTCTGCCTGTCGCAGTGTGGAGCGCAAACGATGGTCCATTCGATTAAGAGAACTAAAGAAATTGCTCAGAGCATTGCGACAACCATTGCGTCGGTTTGAATCAACCTGGGAGACCTGCTGTCGGGGATGGCGTTTGTGGTACCCTCACTCTTCCCATTAGACAAGGGGCAGTTCTTACACCGAAGGCAAATCAAGAGAAATATTAGACAATTACACCCCGTTTGGTTCACTGTAATGTAATGTAATCGTAATCGTAATATAATCAAATGAATTTTTTTTTTCATTTGATTATATTGTGATTACGATTACATTATAGTATTTCTTGATCCTATCATCATCTTAATTTTCTTGTTATGACTTTTTTTTTTATTTGATAATATTACGATTATGATTACATTATAGTATTTCTTCATCCTATCATCGTCTTAATTTTCTTGTAATGACTATGCCTATTCTCCCTCCTTCACCTATAATATCAGTGTATCTTATTTGTATTTGGCTGCATTATAACATCTCTAAGTGTCTGGGAACTGAACTTATGTCAATGGGCTGAAATTGAATTGGAAGGGATATAATTAAGGTTCGTGCTAGTAGTCATGACTTCATAAGTGTTTTTGTTTAATAAATAGAAATCTTGTGCAAAACTAAAACCCTTGATGATCACAAATTTCTATTAAACTCAAGGTGTGTTGTGGGTCGAGCTGGCCGAGACCGATCCGGTCAAACCCCGGATGTTAGGCTGGCCCAGGCCTGTTCAGAGCTCGGGTCCGGTTCGATGCACCAAAATTTTGGATTGGATTTGGTTTCATGTCCCATATCCACGATCGACCCATTCACCCCAATCAGTTTTCTTCCTCTAGTCCCGTCATGATAAAAGCCTCGTCCAATATTGGACATGTTCGCTAACCCCTTCACCCATGTGGGGAGAGGACGGTTTCCAATTAAAGTAACTATAGTTTTGCAGATACTTTGATTATTTTGTTAAAAATGACCAAAATACCCCTATAACGGCTATATTACAAGGGGTTGTGATCATTTGGCACCCAAAAATTACCTATAAAAAGAAATTGATTTTCCAAAATTTTCACAATTTTTCTCTTATACGTTCAATCAATCTTGTGTTATCTTCTGAGAATTAGCTACATTCTTGAAATTGAAGTGTAGGTCCATAAAAAAGGAGTAATGTTGCATAGGAATTCGTTTGAACAATCTGATTTGAAATTATCCTTGTTATATATACCTCATGTTCTGAGATTTATATAAAAAGGATGTTGGGAAGGCATTCTTCCCCACAATTTGGCCTTATTTAAACCTATTGTTCAAAGCATCCATCCCCTTGAAGAAAAAGAAATGAAGCCTATATGATTTTAAAGAAAATTTTCTTGATAAAGCTTGGACCAGTCTCAATTATATATACCTCATGTTCTCAATTTCTTTTTTTTTTTTTTCTGATGTGAGACTAAACTAGCAACTTAATTATTCCCTTCTTATTCCCACCTTCTCAACCAGATATAAGATACAACCCGACAATCTAATGTGTATGTTTCTTTGTTTTTCTGTTGCAATCAGTTTCTGTCTCTTCTTGGGTGTTACGATTATCTATCTGTATATACATTGAGAAATGTTAGTAGGATTAGAACCGTTTAGCTTACAATCTACTTAAAACTATCTAAGTGGCAGTTTCCAATTGGATCTTCTTTTTTTTCATGTGGGATAGGAGGGAAGAGGAGACCCAATTAACAACTGCCACTTAGGCGGTTGTAAGAGGATTGTAAGTCCAATGGTTGTAAACTTAACATTTTTGATACACATTCTTCTCTTGTATGACATCTGGGTATATATGTCACTTGAACTCAATAGCAGGTTGTTATATAGGTAGATATTTCTCGAGTATGTCCAAATGTTCTATTATGAGATGGATAGTTCTTCTTGCGACTCCCTGTTGTCATTTGAATCTTGAACGGACCAGACAGCTAGCCCTGAGGAACACATAATAGTATATTACACTTTTAATGACGCTTTAACAAATTTTCACATGAACACGTCTTTATTTTGTCAAATTTTGGATGGGATTTGGAATTGGGTGCTGAAAGACATGGAGTCCGATACAGACAGCGCCAGCTCGGAGGGTTAATATCATCCCTACTGAAAAATATAGATTTAAGTTGGATTTGGACTGGACCGGTCCTAAGAAAACTAACTAGCCTGGAGGGTTGTCCTAGGGGTTATCAAAGTCCGAAGTCTTGTCGGACTTTCCCCCGGATCGGTTGGCTAGGGACGAAGTCTCGCTGACTCGTTAACGGTTGGTTGTTTAGCACTGATCGAATATGCTCCACATGGTGGGGTTGGCTTTCCTTCCGAACTCAAAACATCACAATCCCAACGTCACATATATACACAACATTGATCACGCTGATGATATCTTGACTAGCTCCCAACGTAAACCATTATATGCTCTTCTATGATTGGAATATTTGCAAGTATGATCCCACTAACAAAACTAAATCTAAATTGCTTCGTGTTTCATGATTTTATGGGTTTTTCCTTAGCCTGGACAATAATAAGTCATGTATAGCGGGAGACTACTGGATGGATGGCTACCACTGCATACTGATCATAGCCATTTTTCTGTCTATTTATGAAAAGACTAATATTGGCCAAACAATTTTCATGTGGCGCTAGTGCGAATAAATATACATAATTACATCTATTTCCGGCTTAGGGAAGAAGAAGAAGAGGGATAAAATGAAGACCTATCACGAGATTGAAAACAAGATATTAAGTTCGCAAAATCTCAATAAAAATAGTTCACATTACGTACACGTTTCTCTCTCTCTCTCTCTCTCTCTATATATATATATATATATATATATATATATATATATATATATATATATATATATATATATTAGTGAATAGCCGAAGCATTGTTGTTTGGTACAGTTTGTGTTTATTCCTTGTGTTTTAATAGTAGAAGTTTGGGTACAACCATGAATGAGAATTGGGAGGTGCAAAATTGTCAAACAAAACGGCTGAGAAGTAAGGGAGTGACAAATGGATCGTATGGACCCTCTATGACGCTGAGTATTGTTAGGGTGATCCAGGAAAATATGAAATGTTAGGGTTTGCTTCCAACAAAAACCTTGTAGGGTGATCCAGGAGAGCGAGTTGAGATCTTCACGGATCACAAGAGCTTGAAGTACGTGTTCACCCTAAAGGAATTGAATTTGAGACATAGGTGCTGGCTTGAGCTGATGAAGGACTTCGATATTTATTTGCAGTACCATCCAGGGAAGGCCAATGTAGTTGCAGATGCCTTGAGCAGGTATCCAGTCGCTATGTATTTGATGGCAAATCGTCATCTATTGGCCGATCTAGATAGTTTGGGTATCGAGGTGATCGTTCCGGGCATGAATGTTCAGATGTGGGGTTTACAGATTCAGTCTGCGTTGATGGACAGAGTCAGATCAGCACAGTTTGATGACATGGCCCTGAGGAGCATTAGGGAGCAGGTACAGGCAGAATTGCTAGATGATTTCTTTATAGCCGAAGATGGGTCGCTGAGGCATGGTACTAGATTGTGCATTACGAGTGGAGAGCTTCGGGAGGAGAGTCTGCAGGAAGCGCATCGTTTTCAGTACTCTATGCATCTTGGAGCCAACAAGATGTACAGAGATCTGAGGGAGCACGTATGGTGGTATGGCATAAAACGAGAGGTAGCTCAGTTTGTATTTCGATGCTTAGTATGCCAGCAGGTGAAAGTTGAGAGACAGAGGCCAGGTGGTCTGCTTCAGCCACTACCCATTCTAGAGTGGAAGTTGGAGCACATCACTATAGACTTTGTATCTGGACTTCCTCGATCTCCAGGAGGGAAAGATGCGATTGGGTCATCATTGATAGATTGACCAAATCGGCCCACTTTTTGCCTTTAAAGGTGGGATTGTCTACGGAGAAGCTGGCAGAGATGTATGTACGGCAGATAGTCAGATTGCACGTAGTTCTGGTGAGCATAGTCTCGGATCGGGATAGTCGTTTTACTTTCCACTTTTGGAGGAGTTTGCGTACTAGCTTGGTCACCCAGCTCAAGTTCAATACCGTATATCACCTCCAGACGGACGGACAGTCAGAGAGAACCATCCAGATACTCGAGGATATGCTTTGCACTTGTGTGTTAGACTTCGAGGGCTCTTGGGAGGACCATCTCCACCTGTTAGAGTTTGCTTACAACAACAGGTATCAGGACAGTATAGAGATGTCGCAATTTGAGGCTCTATATGGACGAAGATGTCGCACTCCTTTGTCATGGGACGATGTCGGCGAGAGAGTATTGCTTGGCCCGGAGATGGTGGTGGATGCAGTAGAGAAGGTTAAGTTGATCAGGGATAGACTTCGGGTTGCTCAGGATAGATAGCGGCATTGGGCCGATAGCCACCGGAGACCGTTAGAGTTCGAGGTTAGTATCGGTTTTTCTGTTTGTGCTTGCTTATGATTGTTTGCTTTAGAGTCTTGTATTGAGTCTTGTCTTGTGTCTAGGTTGGCGATATGGTATTCCTGAGGATTTTTCTGACACGGGGCACTATTTATTTTGGCCGAGGCGGGAAGCTTAGTCCGCGCTTCATCGGACCTTTTACTATTCTTGGAAGGGTCGGAGCAGTGGCCTATCGACTAGACTTGCCACCTACGCTCGAGGGAGTTCACAACGTGTTCCATGTGTCGTAGTTGAGGCGGTACGTGGCAGATCCCAGCCATGTATTGGATCACTCCGAGTTAGAGGTGGGGCCTACTCTCCGCTATCCAGAATAGCCTGTGGAGATTTTGGATCGTCGGGAGAAGGTGCTCCGGAACCAAGTTATTCCTTTGGTTCGTGTCGCATGGAGGCATTACTCTCCGAGTGAGTCTACCTGGGAGAGAGAGGACGAGATGCGAGATCGCTACCCTTATCTCTTCGAGCCGTGAGGTATTTTTCCTTTTGTTCTTGCTTGTGTTACTTGTTCTAATTTGTTCTAATTTCGAGGACAATTTTTTTAGGAGGATAGATTTGTTACCCCCCACTATCCTAGATAGGGCTATTTTAGTCATTTATATTATTTAAATATTTATTTAAATTATTATTGTGGATATAGAGCTGGTGTATTTATGTTAAGGGTTAAATAAGTATTTTTATAATAAATAAATATTATGTATGTATGTATGTATGTATGTATGTGTGCATGTATAGATATATATATATAAACACGTATATATATACATTGATATATACATATATACTTAAATAAAGAAAAGAAATTAAATAAAACAAAACTTAAAGCCCAAACACAAACACACACATAGCACTCACGCACACAGCACCCCTTAAGCCGAGCACAACCCTTTGGGCTTTCAAACCCGAACTAAACCATCGACCCCCTCCTTTATATGCGTGAGAGCGAGAGAGAGGAAGAGAGAAATTTTAGTGAACCCTAACCCTACGCCGTCAGCCCCAACCCAGCACACACCCCGATGCCGCTACGACCGCCGGAGGCCGGCCAGGCCGCGCGCGCGCGGAACAGAGCAACGGGCACAACAGAAATAGCTGTTGGAAGAGCCATCTTCGCAGTGAGATAACTCCGTGCATGCTCGATCGAGGGTACGATCCTAACCTATACACCTTTAATCTCCTTCAAATAGTTCATGCTAATTTGCATCATGTGCGACGAAAAACGAGTTCCAAAATCGAAAAAAACTCGACTTTTGGACGTTAGAAACTGCCCCATCGTCCTCTGTTTGTGACCGATTACGACCAGTGTGTTGCTAGTTTTCAAAATCGGTTTGAAGAGACCTATAGACAACATATAGGGCTGTATAACCCTTCTTGTAGATTTAATTTTCATGAATTACACAGAAAGTTATTGGTTTGTGAAGATTGAAAAAAAACTAGTTTTCAAAACTAAATTTTTAGAAAATTATCAAGATACGCCGTCCATCCCGTCAATCCGGGCGACATGGCCGCGAACCGAAAGCATCGAAAGGTGCGTATCGACTTCATGGACGTGTAGGCTTTGACGGAATTCAAATTGGTTGCGTGTGCACGACGAATTTGATGCGTATTCGTCAAAATTTACCGTATCGACCTATTTACAAATTTGTCAATTACTTTGTGCACGTTTGTCACATCGAGACAAAATTTGCGCCAACCAGACCGTATCATTTTTTGGTCCTGTATGTCAAGTTTGGGCTGATTTAGAGAAGGTCGATCGAAACGCTATTTTGGTAGGCCCACGACCCGATCCAACGGACGAATTTGTGCACGGCCCACTGGAATCTAACTTTGGACATACGGTTGGGTTCATCTCATCAAACTGGACCTGTAGA
This sequence comes from Iris pallida, assembly GCA_029216955.1. NCBI lineage: Eukaryota > Viridiplantae > Streptophyta > Magnoliopsida > Asparagales > Iridaceae > Iris > Iris pallida. The sequence continues at coordinate 8,943 of JANAVB010019809.1, read as the reverse complement.
CATGTAGTATGATGACTTTAGAGACCGTAAGTTTTGGGACGCTTTTCGGTGCAAAGCCCAACGACGAACACTGTTTTAGTCTAAAATTATCGTTTGTCCCTATGTCCAGAATTGGACTTATGGATAGACTACTCTAGCTAATTTGATTATTCTGAGAACGTTGGTAATATTTGTTTCGGCATTAGAAGACTGTTGTACGAGTTGACCGTTCGTGGCTCATTTGAGTGATTGGTAGTGTCGTTTTTCTCAGCTCAGGACAGCAGCCGAGTACATTCTCTGATAGTTTTCATTGCTTTAATATCTACTATATCTAATTCAGTTGTAGTGTTATACTTGATTCTCGACACGAGAATACACGGACTAGTATACGTTGAATCTCGTCATAAGATGTCATTCCTGGTTTACCTGGAATATGAGTACATTGTTCGATTTTGTTTCCTGTACTTGTATAGACACAGATTTAGGAGTGGGTTGGCCCCCTGCTCTTTAAATTCTGTGTCATGACGTGTCATGGTTGGATCCATTATATTACTCGGGGATGGAGAGTTATTAGAGGTTATGTGATCATTATCCCCACTTGTTTATTACTTGTACATAGCTCCACCCTCACCACACGTAGGGGTGTAGCCTGACCTGATACTACTTGTGCATGGTTTTCCATTTTGGTCGGCCTGATCCCTATACTATTATACAACATGTGCATAGCCGGTCAAATGGAACAGCCTGATCCTGACCCAAGCCGATCACATAACGCTCTAATATCTCATATCACTTACTTTATAGGTTTACATCGTACATCAGATTACATTTACTGCTTATTTCAGCTTTACCTTACATCTCACTCATGATATGCTATTCAGTTCTTTTATACAGTTTTACTTCCAGTTTTGACATTCATAATTTATTCATTATATTGTCTCTTATAATATTTATCAATTCACATGGAACCGTTGTTGGTGTTTGTACTTGCTCATATCCTGACAGGATAACTCCCGCTATTTTTCAGAGGATTTATATACAGATTGCCCGACCTACTACGGGTTTGGCATAGATGGAGCCTACGACCAGGACCAGCCTGTGGACCCAGTGCTCGTAGAGGACGCACCGCCTGTAGTGACTTAGTTTAGCTAGATTTTGTCTGGACTATTTTCCAGCTTGATACTTTGAGACTTGTAGTATTTATTTGGGATATTGTGTTTGTCTTTAAATTCTGAACTTGTGATTGTGACTCAGTACTATTTCAGACTATTTATTCATCTTGTTTCTTTATCATATTCATGCCTATCTTCCTTAGATTTATGTGATTGAGTTGTGTTTATATTCCTCCGTGCGGAGATGACAGGTTATATTATTGTGTCTTAGGTTCTATATATTCTAGATGACCTTTACAGCGTTCTACACCGTCGATACTGCGGCGTAGGCTGGATGTACCCACGTGCTCGTGCCCCTAAACAGGGTGCGGGTCGTGACAGCTCTGCTCTCCTCGGCTGCGCGTGTGCACCTCGATGTGTACACGCGCGTGCCAAATAGTATTTTTATTTTTTCCAGTCTATTTTGTAACGTACCTACCATAGTTAAGATTTCGTATGTAAATTTGTATGCCTTTAAAATAAATCTTGTTATATTTTACTTATAAAGTCTTTAAGTCTTTGTCGTTAGCCAAAATTCTTGGATCGTCTTGATTAAGTAGCGTATCTTATATTATTCCAATAACTCCATCAAAACTCGAAAAATAAATCTATGTTTTTTTTCGATAAAGTGACCACATTCATTCTAGAAAGTAGAAATGTTTGCATAATATGGTTTGAAATTTAGAAGATTTGTTAATGGTGTACCACATATATAAATTTTTATCTATTTGATGTTGAAATCGTGCATTAAATATAAATATGTTACTACACATTGTAATAATATAAATTCAAGCAATGATTATCAATTAACTGAGAACGGTTGGTTAACTGCTGCTTCAATTTCTAATTCTTAGAATTGTTTTACAATATTAGATGTATATATTTTGAAATTTATTATCTAGTTTCTTCTTTAACTTTAACAGAGATCAAAAATATTTCTCATGTATTTGCAAAATGTAGACATATTCCTAGTTTTGATTACACTGTTCCTAAAATGGAAGCAAAATTTACAAAATATTACTCTCATCATCCAATTTATATTGTTTGGTTGCGATTTTCGATCCTAAAATTAAGCTGAATGGTGTAATATTGTTAGGTGATTTTCATAAAAAATGAACATTGATATATGTAATAGTTTATATGAAGAAAAGTTATGGCGAAACCATTTAAGGTAGTAGCAATTTTAGTTTCAGTTCTAAGTTATCTAATACTACAAAGGAAGAAACAAAAATATTCTTCTGTCCCATCTCAGAAATTATCATTGTATTTGAGCTACTATATTGAAGAGATGACGGTGCTGAAACATATTTCAATTTTATAGCGATAGAGAACACATGAAAAAACTTATCATTCTTTGGCACGTGATACTGTACTGGCCTTGGTTTTCAGGTAGCATCGGAATCTTGTTTTAGTGCATGTTCAAGAATAAACTAAGAAGAGGAGCAGGAGGTTACTGAAAGTATCGATGAATTGAAGTTTAAAGCTCATATTTATTGCTAATTAACGTTGCAAAAACCGAAGAATGAAACGATGAAGCCTTGCATACTAAAATCTATTTCCATGAAAATGAAAAATATGAATATATTAAAGGCTGTCATCAAATATCCAAAAAAAGGACTTAAAGAAATTGAATTTGAAGACAAATCAAATTGAAGATGAACTTTGTATCTTTCACTCTTTTGTAATAAAAAAGGACTTAATAAACTTTTGTAATATTTTCATTAATTTTATTTAAATAGTCCAATCCAAGGTCCAATTTCAAGACCTAATTTTTTTTTAATATCACCATGGACCCAACACACACCCAACATGGACCTGTTCAAAACGAGTTCTAGCCCGAGTTTTTTTTTTTTTTTTTCTTTTAGGTGTCATTTTTTCAAACCGCACTATGGCTATATAAGCCACCTAGCCGTCCGAGCGGGGATTCAAACCCAAGACGCATGCTTGGGCGGCTCCCCGCAGTACCACTAGGCTAGTGCGGACCTGATCCGGTCAAAATTGATATTGTACTGGCCCGAGTTTTGGATTTGGAGTTTTTCCAACCGGCCTGACATAACTCAGTGTTGTAGAGCGAGCTGTCCGAAGCAGACCCGGACAAAATTGAACTCCGATCGGCCTGTCCCATTTTGATTTAAATTATATTTTGTTCTGCAAATTTACCACCAAAAAGCAATTGATCTGCACATATTGTTACTTCATGAATAGAAGATCCATCCAATGGGCTAAGCATGTGCCATTGTCCACCAAATTTAAGGCTGTGTTTGATTGGGTTTTTTTCCATAAAAAATATTTCCATCACAAAATTTCATCCAGTGTAGTAGTGTCTGATAATTTATATTTTCCATAAAATTATTTTTTAAAACAATCATTTGTTATATTTTCTCTAAACTGTGGAAAATGGAACTGGCTCAACCCATAGGAAAATATTATTTTTCATGAAAAGAAAATAACTATTTTTCGTTAAAAATAATGACAATCAAACATCCATTTAAATTTTCCATTAGAAAATTTCAAATTTATATAGAATATTTTACCTAGTAAATAATTACATGAAATTAATTTATTTTTACATATTTTTCATCTTGCAGTCAAATTCAGTCTAAATCAACTCATATAGATTAGAGTTTGGGTCTCGAAATTGACAGATGTTAGAGTTTGGGTCTCGAAATCACTGTTCACGTAGGCTAATGAATAGTGATTTCAAGACCCAAATCCTAATATCGGTCAATTTCAAAACCCACATCATAATTTCCATACATATGTGAGACTCTAAAACTAAATAACCTTTTTTTTAACAGTTGAAGATAAGTCAATTCTTACGTTAGGGTTACACAAGCACACAACCTGTATATTTAAATAATCTTAGTTAATTATACTAATCTTAGTTGTACCTCTCTTCTATAAAATTCATTCTTTCCCTATAGAAATCAAGCAACAATAAGAACGACACTTTCTCTCCATCCTCCGTTTGTCTTTCTAGTGTTGTGCATTAGTCGGTTATGGCTTCCAACAAGTGTTTCAAAGCTTCGATGATTTTGACTGTCGCATTGGCGGTGGCGGTCGTCCTCCGTCGTCGTCGATGCAAACCACAATTGCTATTGTGTCTGCCTGTCGCAGTGTGGAGCGCAAATGATGGTCCATTCGATTAAGAGAACTAAAGAAATTTGCTCAGAGCATTGCGACAACCATTGCGTCGCTTGAATCACCTGGGAGACCTGCTGTCGGGGATGGCGTTTGTGGTACCCTCACACTTCCATTAGACAAGGGGCAGTTCTTACACCGGAGCAAATCAAGAGGAATATTAGGCAATTACACCCCGTTTGGTTCACTGTAATGTAATGTATCGTAATCGTAATATAATCAAATGAAAAAAAATTATTTTTTTCATTTGATTATATTGCGATTACGATTACATTATAGTATTTCTTGATCCTATCATCATCTTAATTTTCTTGTTATGACTTATTTTTTCATTTGATATATTACGATTATGATTACATTATAGTATTTCTTCATCCTATCATCGTCTTAATTTTCTTGTAATGACTATGCCTATTCTCCCTCCTTTACCTATAATATCAGTGTATCTTATTTGTATTTGGATGCATTATAACATCTCCAAGTGTCTGGGAACTGAACTTATGTCAATGGGCTGAAATTGAATTGGAAGGGATATAATAAGGTTCATGCTAGTAGTCATGACTTCATAAGTGTTTTTGTTTAATAAATAGAAATCTTGTGCAAAACTAAAACCCTTGATGATCACAAATTTCTATTAAACTCAAGGTGTGTTGTGGGTCGAGCTGGCCGAGACCCATCCGGTCAAACCCCGGATGTTGGGCTGGCCCAGGCCTGTTCAAAGCTCGGGTCCGGCTAGATGCACCAAAATTTTGGATTGGATTTGGTTTCATGTCCCATATCCACGACGACCCATTCACCCCAATCAGTTTTCTTCTCCTAGTCATGATAAAAGCCTCATTCACCCATGTGGGGAGAGGACGGTTTCCAATTAAAGTAACTATAGTTTTGCAGATACTTTGATTATTTAGTTAAAAATGACCAAAATACTCCTATAACGGCTATATTACAAGGGGTTGTGATCATTTGGCACCCAAAAATTACCTATAAAAAGAAATTGATTTATCCAAAATTTTCATATTTTTTTCTCCTCTTATACGTTCTATCAATCTTGTGTTATCTTCTGAGAATTAGCTACATTCTTGAAATTGAAGTGTAGGTCCATAAAAAAGGAGTAGTGTTGCATAGGAATTTGTTTGAACAATCTGATTTGAAATTATCCTTGTTATATTACCTCATGTTCTGAGATTTATATAAAAAGGAAGTTGGGAAGGCATTCTTCCCCACAATTTGGCCTTATTTAAACCTACTTTTCAAAGCATCCATCCCCTTGAAGAAAAAGAAGTGAAGCCTATATGATTTTAAAGAAAATTTTCTTGATAAAGCTTGGACAAGTCTCAATTATATATACCTCGTATTCTCAATTTCTTTTTTTTTCTGATGTGAGACTAAACTAGCAACTTAATTATTCCCTCCTTATTCCCACCTTCTCAACCAGATATAAGATACAACCCGACAATCTAATATATGAGTATGTTTCTCTGTTTTTCTGTTGCAATCAGTTTCTGTCTCTTCTTGGGTGTTACGATTATCTATTTGTATATACATTGAGAAATGTTAGTAGGATTAGAACCATTTAGCTTATAACAATCTACTTACAACTATCTAAGTGGCAGTTTCCAATTGGATCTTTTTTTTATGTGGGATAGGAGGGAAGAGGAGACCCAATTAACAACTGCCACTTAGGCGGTTGTAAGAGGATTGTAAGTCCAATGGTTGTAAACTTAACATTTTTGATACACATTCTTCTCTTGTATGACATCTGGGTATATATGTCACTTGAACTCAACAGCAGGTTGTTATTGTCACGACCCGTACCCACTGTGAGGGTACGAGAACGTAACAGCGTCCAGCCTACGCCGCAGTGGCGCGGTAGAACGCTGTTCTAGGTCATGAACTATAACTAACATAATATGAATACTCTCCATAAGGAGGCCAACACAGAGGTACAACTAAATCACAATCTATGGTAGAATGTAGCATGATAAATAGATAAGAAATCCTCAACTGAGGTACAACAGAATGAATAACAATCTCAACATCTCTAAAAATATACAAACTCTGGAATCAAGGACAACAACTAAACATGAAAAGAAAAGTCTAAGCTATCTATACTAAGCAAGGTATCGTCCTCAGCAGCTGCCTGAACCTCCCCAGGGGTCCAGGTCGCGAGTGTCATCTAGGCAAGCTCCAAAGTAAGGGGTACAGGGTTCCTCATCATCCTCTGTAAAATTTTCAACAGGTCCAGTCAGGACGGGAGCGAGCACAGTACATCTCAACAGTTCATAGCAGGTTAGAAAATATAATCATGCAGTAAAGTAAGATATAGATACTGAAAAAATGCAGTATGTAAACAGAGAGAGAGAACTGTAATAGAAATATCTACTATAAATAAAGAGCTACCAGTGACTAGTGATTTAGAGTACAAAGTCGACATGTGAACGGCTTGATTTGTACATGGCTATACTAAAGAGGCGTACATGGCTATTCTACTTTGGAATTGTTCACATGGCTATTTACTCCCCGTACCCCCAATTAATACACAAGGATCCAACCAGGTTATGTTATGATTCTATGTAACAGCCCCCGAAGGGTGGTAAGCCCCCAAAGGGTGATAAGCCCCCAAAGGGTGATATGCTCCCAAAGGGTGATAAGCCTCCAAAGGGTGATAAGCCCCCAAAGGGTGATAAGTCCCCAAGGGTGATAAGCTCCCAAAGGGTGGTACATAGTAGTCCCATAAATGGGGTTTCTGGGAAACCCAATAAATGGAATAAGGATTCAAAGAAGACTCTGTGATCATATGAGTATATGTCACAAGTGATCAAAGAACCAAAGAAGCATAGTGATACGCCATGTAAGTGAAACGCACAGAACATAGAGTACCCCGATGCTCCCTGAAGGGATAACATCTCAAGAAGGGATCCATATAGTACTAATCCGTGTGACCAACGTGACAGTATCAAGTAAAGTAATTTAATGTAGGAAATAATTCTAAGCATGATATGAAATGATCAGAGAATGTACTCACCTCGTATCTGAATGTCTGAAGTAAATGTACTGTCCGAGATGAGGTACCTGACTCCTAGTTAGAGCAACAAAAGTCAAGATGTATACAGAGGGTGATATATGAAATGTACAATGAATCTGCATGCTGTCTAGGTCAAACTAGACTAAAGTCAACACTTGGTCAACTCTAGTCAACCACATTAGTCAACTAGGTCAAGTCCTAGCCCAAACAAGTCTAACAAGTCTCACTAGGCCTAACCAAGCCTATACTAGCCAATCAAACATGATTCCCAAGTCACAGAGCAAACACACACCATTCAAGTAACACAGGTTCACATAACCCAACTCATGTGCATATTCCACATACACAAGGCTACACAAGGATACCATAGGCTACACTACACAGGCCATGAGCCAAATTCATACATTAGGCAACACATATACCAAGTACCATATATACATACCAATTCCTATATGTCTATATACATACTATCTATATATGCAAAAGCAATATTTATATTATATCACATATTTCACATTGGTATATATATATATTATATATACATATGTACACATATAAAGGATAGGGGAAAAATCATGCTTGTGTGTGTATGCTGACATAGTGGCATGTGTGTGTACATGAGGGTTGGCATGTGTGTGGGGAAGTGTCAATGAGTGAGTGTGAGGGTTATAGTGTTGTGTGCATTGTGTGTGGAGTGATATTGAGGCATGACAGTTGTGTAGCAAAGTATCAATAGGAAGTTAACATTCACATATATGAATTCTAAGGTATCTCTTATTCAGTGAATAGAACTAAATTCGAGTTACATTCAATCTAACATTCAAACCATAATAAAAATCTAAATCTCAGTTCAGTGTTACATCCAGGAATCCACCTAACATAAACTATTCAATGCTTAAGAAATTAACATTCAATTAGTTTAAGGGAAGGAAATGGAATCAAACTCAGTCAAGAGGGAAATGAGAACACTCAGGTTAAAGGATTCATTTCAATATCAGTTATATAGGAAAGATGAAATCAGTTCAAGTTAAAAACTGGAAACCAGTACAATGTGTGGCAGGAAATCAGTTTTGCATGTGTGGTGAATAGATTTCAGTTCATGGTGTGTGTGTTAGGGAAATTCTGAAACAGGAAAACAGTGTGCTAAGTGTGTGAGTCTAGAGAGTGAGGGTGTGAGGAAAATGTGTGAGCTAATATTGCATGTGTGTGTAATGTTCAAATGTGAAAACTGAAAAGGTAAACAGGGGGTATAGGCATATCCATATGAAACAGGGAGAGGGAATTTAGGGTGACATTATAGGAAATCAGTGCCACATTGTGTCCTGTGTGCATTTAGAACAGTGATATAGGAAATCACATATTGCAAAACAAGGACATAGGAAAATGGTTCACAGGTTCAGTCCAAACAATACCCAATTTCAGTAAAAACAGGAAATATCTCTGGTTTTAAGAAGAACAAACATTGAAAAAATAAAAAGGAAATCAGTTCAGAGAATGGCAATTCAGTCCAATACAATCTAAACTTCCTCTAAGTCCCTACCCAATCTCAGTTATAACACAGAACTTAGTTTCACATTTGAAGGAATGGGAAATCAATTCAAGTTCATATCAGTTCAAAGGAAAACAATATTGACAGTTAATCAAGAA
>JANAVB010019808.1:0-69774 GCA_029216955.1 Iris pallida | reverse complement strand
GGGTGGCTCCGATGAACCCGTCTTTGCTTAGCCTAGACACATAACAATACGGACACTAATGCTAGAATTGCTAGACGATAACACCGCACATGCTAATAAATGACTCAACGCACCTAGCTAAGGGAATAATCCCATCTTGTATGCTTGTATAGAATATAGAAAAGAACATAGAAATGTGAGAACTCTCGTACCGCGCTCCACATTCGTGCTAAGGGACAAGCTTACGTTCAAGTCCCTTATGCGTTCAATAATGAAATAATGAATGGTTTACAACAATGAAATGGAAGACTATCGACATAGTCGTTCCGAGTATAGTATAGCAACATTGAAAGACTTCGGGACCGATGGGTCGCCAAGGCGACTCCCGCACTGGAAGTTGCATAATGTATGAATGAAAGAATGAAAGAATAAGTGAATGAATGAATCAACGAATGAATGAATGAATACGTGAATGAATCAATGAACGAACGAACAAGTGAAAGAATGAAAGAAAAGAAAGAATGAAAGATAAGAAGGAAAAAAAGGTTAGCGACGGGTGTGACAGGCACGTGCAACGGGGCTCGCTACCCGCATTGCACGGATGCCAACCTGGTCGATAAAGCATTAAGGCTAAGGGTTAGCCTACGGCTCAGAAACAGCTATTAAGTTAAAATGACAAACAAAACGAAATGGTCGTAGACAATCCCCTCGTATACGGGAGGTAGAAATAAGGGATTCCAGCGGCATGATCAAAGGAAGGAACGTGGTCGGCCTAGGCGGAATCAAAATGGCTTACTGTCCAGGCCTGGGTGCGGGCTTGGCCACCAGGAGACGTAAGGCCGGGTATTTCAAGAGACTATCAGGGTGTACCAAGCCGCATGCCATGATAGGTGAAAAATTACCAAGGGAGAAAGGGTCCAAAATGGCTTATGATGCCAACGACCGGTGCATATAGATTTAAGTGGGCTTTGTTGGTGGTAATCCATGTGCAAGTTCTTGCATTGAAACAAAATAGTCTAAGTTAACTGAATGAAGCGCCTTCTGAACAGGCTTGAATAAACACATCAAATGATTGAGAGTACTTCGTGAAATTGAGTTAGAAAACACGCCTACGTCACGCTAAGACCTGAGGCAGGGACACGCCCTTGGCATTGAAAGTTTATATGAATTGTTGACTAACTTGGTTTACTTTGGACAGGAAAGGCCGGACGGTAAGTATGGGTAAGTCGTGCATGTATTTCCATACAAATACTTGAATTCGGCAACACGAGATAGGTTATAAAATATGCCATGAAACTGATCCTAAGACAAGGTTAGAAAGACAATGAATGATAGACGGTGCACAAAAGTAAATAGAATGTGTTTGGTAATGATAGCATTGTGGGTGAGCTAGCCTCCCCACCAGTGCATAACAATATACTGATAACCTCACAAATTGCTTGCAGGAAGCAGAAGACGTCGTCGAGTGCGGAGCTTCCCTCGAACGTGCTAAGGCACAGAGCTAACTTGGGGCCTTGGAGCGTTGCAAGGAACTGAAGCACCACATACATGACATAATGTATCGGAACATCGCTATGAATCATTCCATCTTGTAAGCCACTTGGCACACCTTTTATGTTTCAGAGAGAGAGAGCTTGAGCGATTTATAATCTCGGCCTAACGCCGCTTGTAAACTTCTTGAATGTCAATAAAGATTTTGAATTCGCTTTCAATTTGTGTTCATTTTACTTTCCGCTGCAAATGGGGACACTCTGTGCGACTATGTGGCCTAGCTCGAATCGGCCGTTTTCGGACATAGCCTTGCACGGGCGCAACCTAGGCCCGTGCGGCATCACGCCAAAAAGTTAGCAAATACAAGGCATGCCTGAGTAACCTTATGCTGACAATAGCGAACGAGTATGCGAGACCGAAGTATAGTTCGAACGGGATGATTATGCACGCAGCCTTTTGGCTAAGTTGTGCCGAGTGTCGTGCACCTAGACCTTTTGGTGCAAACGAGTTTGCAAGCGAGACCGACTATCGTTCGGATGAGAATAAGTGAGGCTTAGAGTGTATGTTGATAGAGACGCTGCTTGACCAACGCTAAAGCGAACACGAAAAGTGGTTATTAGACTTTGAGGAACGGACGAACGCACAATTGAACATGTCAATCGTGAGTCGAATGACCTTTTGAGAATTTGTAGAATGACTTGACCCTGAGTGGTATATGTGATAGCTTCGGAAAAGAATAAGAATGAGCGTCGACGACTAGTCGAGTGGCTCGAACCCTGAGTGGTGTATGGACGACATAGAAATTGTTCGAGCGAGACTAAAGGATTTATGGATAGTACGAGTATGTCGGCAAGCGATGATATCGCGCAAAGCCTTAGAACGAGTAACACTTAGTTGGTTTTGACTTCGATAGTCTCAAACGAGATATCGTTCGAATGAATTAAGAATGCATAGTACGAATTACGAAACGATTGAATAGAGAGTCGGAACGATAAAACGAATGGAGGTCTTGGCCGAGGAAACATAGAAGATCGTGCATGCGATTTTGAATTTAGTCGAAGGGATTGAAACTTGAGTTAAGGTGAAATACCCATGGATGAGATCGAAGATAGCACGATCGGAAGATAGCGTGCATGAAAAATGTTGGATTGGAGATACGAGAATGACTAAGGAACTAAAATTAATGTTGCTCGATGAAGAGTTAGCACGAGACAATGTAAATTGAGGAATTAAGTTGCATGACTCAGAATTTATTGCAAAAGGAAGATCGTCGGGTTATGTACATCATCGATCGTATTGAGACGTATTAAAGATCGATGTATGATAACTCGGGAGTACTCTGATTCGATGAATGACGATCGTGTTAGAAGTTATTATTTTGAAGGATGCTATGTTAGAGATTTTGATAGGAATGAACGTTTGGATGAAGAAGGGAAGTGACTTGATTGTTCGGTGATAACCACAACGACAACGACCTTGTCTTGCGCAAGCACAACTTCAGCCTCGCACATGCGTCACGTCAGATTTGGGACGATCATTCTGCATGAGCGTTGGTATGGTGATTCATGTCCAACGAGAATAATCGAACTCGAAATACCTTGACATGGCAATTTTGATTGCTACGACTTGTGGTTTGAAGCGAAGGCGAATTGGAGGATTGATCGGACTTATGATTGACGACGAAGTAAAGTTGAGGATTGAGTAGACCTAATCCGCATATCGAAAATGAGTAAGTCTAGACTCAACGTAAGAGTTACGTCCCGATGAGGACGATTATTCTGTGAGAATGTTGACATGGTGATCCATGTCCGCCGTGGATAATCAGACTTGCGTGAGATCGAGGCGCGACATATTGCAAGGCTAGACGACCTTGTGATCGACTACGTGAATTGGATAGGATAGATAGGTGGATTATATCAAACATACTTGAAGAGATAGACTACGGAAATTGTTAGTATGGACATGCGATATTAACATGTCGAGGATTTGATTGAGGACAACCTATCGTAGGATGACTTTCCTAAACGAGCTCGGACTTGGAACAGAGAATGTGATACGAATAGGGTGAACGTTGCTTGATGTTTAGAAATTTAAGCAAAACGAACTTGGGTAGAAACTCCCGTATAAATGAACAAATGGTTTGACCATAGGATTTGGGGCGAGCGTCGTGCAACGACCTTGCACGATGAGCCACAGACTTGACTTGTAACTATGACTTGGTGAGATGACCTAGCGGATAGGCAGACGACCCTATGCCGAGTGATTGAACCTGTATGGTTTATAGTATCGTCTTGACGGACGATAGACTTGGGGCAACAAGACTAGATTAGGACGAACTGGGAGTGTGCGTGAACGACAATGAGATTGGCCCTAAACAATGAATGATATGAAATCGATATTGTGCAAGTAAAGTTGGTATAATGAATTGAATCATTGGTTAGAAGACGTACTCGATGATAGTGCAATATTTGGTCTCGAATCGGCCGTTTTCGGACATAGCCTTGTATGGGCGCAACCTAGGTCCGTGCGGCATCACGCCTTAGCGAGGACGATCGCTCCTGTGGGAGCGGGACGTGACAGATTGGTATCAGAGCACGGCTTTACATCCTTGGACTTTATTTCGGTTCTCTCAGTTTTGAAAGCTCATTTTGGAAATAAAAGAAGTGTACGCTCTCTCTCGTTGTGCCTTGGATGTTCCATACAATAATCTAATATTTACAAAAAGCTCGTACGAGTACTCGGTTGAACGGGATCGATAGGCGAAGGCCTTTGTGCCAAACCATGACGGGTTGAGTCGAAAGAAAACCAAAATACAAAAGTTAGCAAACGTAAGGCGTGCTTGAGTAACCTTGGCTGACATGCGAACGAGTACGTGAGACCGAAGTATAGTTCGAACGGGATGATTATGCACGCAGTCTTTTGGTTAAGTTGTGCCGAGTGTCGTGCACCTAGACCTTTTGTGCAAACGAGTTTGCGAGCGAGACCGACTATCGCTCGGACGAGAATAAATGAGACTTAGAGCATATGTTGATAGAGGCGCTGCTTGACCAACGCTAAAGCGAACACGAGAAGTGGTTCTTAGACTTTGAGGAACGGGCGAACGCGCAATTGAACATGTCGATCGTGAGTCGAATGACCTTTTAAGAATTTGTAGAATAACTTGACCCTGAGTGGTGTATGTGATAGCTTCAGAACATAATAAAATGACTGCCGACGACTAGTCGAGTGACTCGAACCCTGGTGGTGTATGGACGACATAAAAATTGTTTCAGCGAGACTAAAGGATTACGGATAGTACGAGTATGTCGACAAGCGATGATATCGCGCAAAGCCTTAGAGAGTAACGCATAGTTGGTTTGACTTCGATAGTCTCAAACGAGATATCATTCGAACGAATTAAGAATGCGTAGTACGAATTACGAAACGATTGAATAGAGTCGGAACGATGAAACGAATAGAGGTCTTAGTCGAGGAAACATAGAAGATCGTGCATGCAATTTTGAATTTAGTCGAAGGGATTAAAACTTGAGTTAAGGTGAAATACCCATGGACGAGATCGAAGATAGCACGATCGAAAGATAGCGTACATGGAAAATATTGGGTTGGAGATATGAGAATGACTAAGGAACTGAAATTGATGTTGCTCGATGAAGAGTTAGCACGAGACAATGTAAATTGAGGAATTAAGTTGCACGACTTGGAATTTGTTGCAAAAAGAAGATCGTCAGGTTATGTACACCATCGATGGAATTGATGCGTATCAAAGATCGATGTATGATAACTTGGGGGTACTTGATTCGATGAATGACGATCGTGTTAAAAGTTATTATTTTGAAGGATGCTATATTGGAGATTTTGATAGGAATAAACGTTTGGATAAAGAAGGGAAGTGACTTGAGTTCGGTGATAACCACAATGACAACGACCTTGTCTTGCGCAAGCACAACTTCAGCTTCGTACATGCGTCACGTCAAATTTGGGGCGATCGTCCGCGTGAGCGTTGGCATGGTGATTCATGTCCAACGGGAATAATCGAACTCGAAATACCTTGACATGACAATTTTGATTGCTACGACTTGTGGTTTGAAGCAAAGGCGAATTGGAGGATTTATCGGACTTATGATTGACGACGAAGTAAAGTTGAGGATTGAGTAGACCATCCGAATCCGCGTACGAAATGTAAGTCTAGACTCAACGCAAGAGTTACGTCCCGATGAGGACGATTATTCCACGAGAACGTTGACATGGTGATTTATGTCCGCCGTGGATAATCAGACTTGCGTGAGATCGGGGAGCGACATATTGCAAGGCTAGACGACCTTGTGATCGACTACGTGAATTTGATAGGATGGATAGGTGGATTGTATCAAATATACTTGAAGAGATAGTCTACGAAAATTGCTAGTGTGGACATGCGATATTAACATGTCGAGGATTTGATTGAGGACAACCTATCATAGGATGACTTTCCTAAACGAGCTCGAACTTGGAACGGAGAATGTGTTTATGCGAATAGGGTGAACGCTGCTTGATGTTTAGAAATTTAAGCAAAACGAACTTGGGTAGAAATTCCCGTACAAACAAACAAATGGTTTGACTATAGGATTTGGGGCGAGCGTCGTGCAATGACCTTGCACGATGAGCCACGGACTTGACTTGTAACTATGACCTGGTGAGATGACCTAGCGGATAGGCGGATGACCATATGCCGAGTGATTGAACCTTTGTGGTTTATGGTATCGTCTAGACGGACGATAGACTTGGGGCAACAAGACTTAGAATAGGACGAAAAACTGGGAGTATGCGTGAAGGACAATGAGATTGGCCCTAAACAAGTGAATGATATAAAATCGATATTATGCAAGTAAAGTTGGTATATGAATTGAATCATTGGTTGGAAGACGTACTCGATGATAGTGCAATACTTGGTCTCGAATCGGATGAGAATTATTTAGACTTGGTCGACTCCGCTAAGAAGAAATCGTATTGATTTCATAGACAAGTGCGCTTGAGAAGCGAATCAGGTCATTTCGATGACCGAGATAAACGATAGTGAGACGCACATGAGTTCGGTTTTAATCGAAGTTAGTAAAACGAACGACAAATCAAAACTATCACGAGTAGCTTGTCCGACTTTGCTAGTCACTAAGCTTGGTTGAAATATACGTATTCGAGGGATGCCTTGAATGCGTGCACGATCCAAACTCAGCGATATGATGAACTCGAATGTAGCTGCAAGTGGGTGTTGAGATGCGCATGAACGAATGAGTGAGTTTGCCTCAGCTTACGACTCTCGAGTTGATAAATTACAACACACCTCGTACGACCATTTCAGTCCCATAACACGTCGAAATAGCAACCAAGTTGAAGAAATATGGCAATTGAATAAGTACCATCCACTCTAAAATGAATGAAAAGTCATTCAATAAAAAATCGACGAAACGCATGTAACATAAAACTTGAAAGGATAATCGAGCATAGTTTGATGCCATCGAACGATAGAGCCGTTCAATAGAATTGTCTAAGAAACACGACGACACGAGTTAAGGAATGGTAGGATGACCTGCACTCAAGAAGTCTCGAGGACGAGACTTGTTTTGAGTGGTGTATTATGTAATGATCCGCTCCGTCCTAGCGGAACGCCGATTCAAACGGCAAGTGCAACGACTTAAACGAGCCATCGACCCGAAGAGTTGGCATCGACCTGATGAAGAATCGATGCAAGGCTTACATTGGCCCGTCAAGGATGAATCCAGACTTAGAATTTCAAAGGCGCGCTCGGAGTATCGCTCGGCCGATGCGAACATCGCTAAGATGGGTGGCTCCGATGAACCCGTCTTTGCTTAGCCTAGACACATAACAATACGAACACTAATGCTAGAATTGCTAGATGATAACACTGTGCATGCTAATTGTCACGCCCCGCTCCCGTAGGAGCGATCGTCCTCGCTAAGGCGTGATGCCGCACGAGCCTAGATTTCACTCGTGCAAGGCGGGTTCCATAACGGTCGATTTCAGCAGCTACGACGGGATCGTCGTACAGAAGTTCCAAGCAGAGACATTAAATAATAGCAGCGGAATTTGAAACAAAACACAAGTCATTGTAAAACATTCTTTTATTGATATTGAAACAAAGATTACAGTGGGGCGTAAGGCCGAGATTACAAGTCTCTCATGCTCACTCAAGCTCGCATCTCACATTACAAGTCACTCAGCTCTCGCTCATCTCTCTATTTCAAGTCTTGATCCAGCAGAAGCTTCGGAAGGCGATGTCCATACATTATGTCCTGTATAAGTCTTCAATCTACGCGGCCGCACACTTCGAATCGCCAAGGAACTCCGTGCCTCGACGCATCCAAGCAAGCTTCGCGCCACGAGCTTCTACATTTGCCTGTACATGGACACTGTATGGGTGTCAGTACTCAACTGTACTGGTGGAATGAGCTCCTCGCCCACCCATACAAAACCAACACGTTCATTTACTTTGTGCAGCATAGTCCCTTCTTATCAATTATCTTTCTAGTCTTGCCTTAGGATCAGTTTTAGGACCGACGCCTTGGCCTATTTTGTGTCTCTAGACCATCTCGTGCTTACAACGACAACGTTTACTCATACCTTGCCTCAAGATCCTTCTTGTGCCAACAATGTTAACCTATCGAGTCGTATTTGCCTTACGGCTTGAAATCAGAGATGCAGCTACGCGATGAGGCTCCACTTCCATGTGACCGTGCTACAAACCCTTGCTGAGGCCGTGCCTCGCAACTCAATGAGACTCGATCATATCGCCGCCTCGCGGCCCTTGCTACTTTGATCACCAACTGACCCATCCACTTGTGAACTAAGGGTTACTTGACCAACTTTGCCTTGCGGCGGTTTCTTGACTTAAACTCAAACAACTCAACCATAACCATGCAACTTATATGCCGACAACATAGGACTTGACGCCACATCTCGTGCCGAAGCACGGTGTCTTCGTTGCAGCCAAATCTTAGGCCCAAACATATATTCTGACCGAGCACGCATTCTCGACTCTTGAATTCACTTCTTCTAATACTCGACTCAGTCCAAAGGCATATCGCAGATCGTCGCCCATGCGACTCATCTATATGGGGTCACTAGCATAACAAGCTATACCTGGACACGTAGCTTGCGGTCGGCCGGGACCCTTCCAGCGCAAGGTAGCTAGCCCCTGGAAGTCCCTGACTGACCCGGTACTGTCGAGCTAGCACAGCTACCACCGTGTTTCCTGAGGCCGCATCGGTCCCGTGGCGCCACGGGATGCCGTGCGGGGAAACTCTACCTTGTCGAAAAGTTGTCCAATGACCATGCAAGACCCTTCACTAAACTGACGTCTCACACAGTCATTGCACTCTCAGTGTATCATCTCTTTCCCAAAACTAAGATCAAACCTTCTATCATTTGAGACCCCTCAACGACCCACGGTCGCGAGCATTCTTTCTATCATTTGAGACCCCTCGATGACCCACGGTCGCGAGCATCCTTTCCATGTTACCATATTATTTCATTCATTCAATGCCTATTCAATAATCCTTTCTCCAAAAACTCATTCAATCAACCGTAGTTCATGCCCTAGACACTAAGTTCGTGCACCATGCCTTAAGCCGACTTTCGATCTACGCAACGCTATCGCCCAAGTCATACATTATATGACGGGCCTTGGGATCGTGGGACTATTTAACCTGACAACGCAGAATGAGTGGGACAACACTTAGAATGACTTAGGTCGACCGACATAACTTTGCTAACTTACTCAAGCCTATAACTTAACGAGCAAAGGCCGCGTCAAGCCTTGCCTCGATGGAACGTGCCGTGCACGCATTCAACTTTGAACGACCAAGTCATTGGGGTGCCTAGACTTATGGCACAAGCTGTGCAACGCAACTTAACTCATAGGGCAAGCCAAGGCTATGCCAAGCCTTGGACGACAGGACCGTGCATGTTTTATGAAGCATTTATACGGGCGACGCCTATGACTTAGGCTACGTTCATAACTTCGACAACTCAAACAAACTTTCATTCTCCCAAGCCACGGGACGAAGGATCGAGTGTCATTTCCAAAGCACGCCGTTCACCGATTTTATGCCGACCGTTGGACCTTTCCATATTCTAACTCCATTCGACCCTTCGGGATTACTCCCTTTAGCTATATGGATTTAAGCCTACTTGTGCAAGTTGAAAACATGCGATTTATTATGTGAAGGCAAATATGAGGCGAGTTCACCGAAACTACCCCACCTGAGCGAGCGGTCGCTTCGACCGAGCGATGTCTTCGAGTAGCCGTTGCAAGGCTAAGTCCGAACGCCGTTGGTGTTTCGATTCCTCCGATTGACTGAGCGGGATGGGGCACTACATCATACACCACAGAAAAAGTTTTATCCTCGAAACTAACTGAGTACTTACTCCTTGACTTACCACTCGAACGTTCAACGACTCTCGCGCACGCTTCTCATATGCGTTCCCTCAGATCCGAGCCACGCTCGTGCTACCCTTAATCCTTTCTTCCCAGCTTATGATATCAAATCCTCGACACTTTCCCATTCCTCAAGTCTAACTTGATTCAACGTATCACTTAGTTGGATCGTGCACATATTCCAGGCGTCCCCAAAATACATGCATTTCAACCAAGCCTCGTGATAGAGAATCCCCCATCACCACTCAAGTCGGATCGTGCACATATTCGGACGTCCCTGATATACGTGCATGTCAACCGAGCTCGCAAGTGGTGCCTCTACAATCCTACCACTTCGCACTCGGACGCCTGCCTAACCGCTAGGCTATGTCTTTCCGTCAGTATTAGAATCATAGTTCCCAAACAACAATATCAACACTAACCCCATCCTAAGGTCAAACCAAATTGATAGTACGGGATTTTCTTCCTAAGCTCGCATCATTCCGACTTCTAAACTTCGAGCATAGATTTCCTACACACATCTCAACATTCATCGCACGGGGTCCGAGTCATTCAGCAAGGCCATCCTACGATAACTCACGTTCAACCAATACTCAACAAGAACGTATTGCTCGTTCATCAAGCCATTTTGTATAGTCAATCCCTCGCACACGTTCGACATAATCTACCTATCAATCCTTTTTAAGTCAAGCACGCTACGACATAATCCACCGCTAAACCACAATTCATATTTTATATTCCCTAAGTCATTCATCCCAATTTACGCATTCGATCATGAGGTCGTCTAGCTTAACAATATGTTGTTCCCCGATCTCACGCGATTCAGATTACCCATGGTGGGCATGAATTACCATGCACGCTCCTGCGGGATAATCATCCTCATCGGGACGTAACTCTTATTTTGCGTCTAGACTAGTTCATTCTCGATGCGCGGATTGGACCTGCTCAATCCTCAAGTTTCATTCATTCATCAATCGTAAGTACTCGCATCCTCGAATTTTCCTTCGCATCAAGCCAACAAGTCGAGACAATCAAAGTTGCCGCGTCCTGATTTTTTCAAGTTCGATCATTCCCGCGACATGAATCACCATGTCAGCGCTCACGCGAAACGATCGTCTCAAATCCGACGCGACACATGTGCGAGGCTGGAGTTGCGCTCGCGCAAGACAAGAATGTCGACGTTGTGGTTATCCGCGTAACCATCAAGACACGATCACTTTCATCCAACATTCATTTCAATCAAAATCCTAAGTATAGCATCCAACCGAACAATAACACTTGCACGATCGTCCTTTGCCGAGTCAGAGTACCCCCGAGTTATCGCATATCGATCTTTGATACGCCTCAATACCATCGATGATATGCGTAACCTGACGATCTTCCTTTGCAACCAATTTCGAGTCGTGCGAATGATGCTATCGTTCGACTGGATAATCTCCTCGACATCCATTTCAAGTTCGATCATTATCCCTCGAATCATTCACAAAATCGATTTCCTCAAATCCGAATTCATGTATCGTTCATTCGTCCATCTTAAGTCATCGACCAACGTATTTCCTCAATTCGTATCATTCCTTTATCAATCGATCGACATCCCTGAGGCTATAGCATATACCACTCAGGGATGAAGTCATTCAACAAATCCTCAACTTATCATTCGAATCAAAATCGACTTCTTCAAATTTTCTGTTCAAACCATTCCTCAAATTCCAAGCACGCTCATCTATATCGCATCAATGTTATCGTCCCTCGATAGCACCCCTATCGATAGTCGACTCACTTTACTCAATCGAGTTCAACTCATTCTTTCTCGACACTATTCAATTCCCGCACTCGACTTTCCTAAGGTCGATGCGACTTTGGTGTATATGCCCAGCCCGACTTAGCCAACCGTGCTTACACAAACCATCTTTTGTTTCTTATAAAAACTGTTCTCCTATGTTTTGCAAAATAGTTAGACTTATTGTATGGATATCCCGTGGGACAATTGAGAGAGAGCGCACCAACGATATCAACTTGCGGAAGCAACAGAGTTAAAGAATTCAATCGATAGTCCAAGAACGTAAAGCCGTACTCTGATACCATTATGTCACGCCCCGCTCCCGTAGGAGTGATCGTCCTCGCTAAGGCGTGATGCCGCACGAGCCTAGATTTTACTCGTGCAAGGCGGGTTCCATAACGGTCGATTTCAGCGACTGCGACTGGGTCGTCGCACAGAAGTCCCAAGCAGAGACATTGAATAATAGCAGCGGAATTTGAAACAAAACACAAGTCATTGTAAAACATTCTTTTATTGATATTGAAACAAAGATTACAGTGGGGCGCAAGGCCGAGATTACAAGTCTCTCAAGCTCACTCAAGCTCGCTCATCTCACATTACAAGTCACTCAGCTCTCTCTCATCTCTCAATTTCAAGTCTTGATCCAACGGAAGCTTCGGAAGGCGATGTCCATACATTATGTCATGTATAAGTCTTCAATCCACGCGGCCGTACACTTCGAATCGCCAAGGAACTCTGTGCCTCGACGCATCCAAGCGAGCTCCGCGCTACGAGCTTCTACCTGTGCCTGCACATGGACACTGTATGGGTGTCAGTACTCAACTGTACTGGTGGAATGAGCTCATCGTCCACCCATACAAAACCAACACGTTTATTTACTTTTTGCAGTATAGTCCCTTCTTATCAATTGTCTTTCTAGTCTTGCCTTAGGATCAGTTTTAGGACCGACGCCTTGGCCTATTTTGTGTCTCTAGACCATCTCGTGCTTACAACGACAACGTTGACTCATCCCTTGCCTCAAGACCCTTCTTGTGCCAACAACGTTAACCTATCGAGTCGTGTTTGCCTTACGGCTTGAAATCAGAGACGCAACTACGCGACGAGGCTCCACTTCCATGTGACCGTGCTACAAACCCTTGCTGAGGCCGTGCCTCGCAACTCAATAAGACTCGATCATATCGCCGCCTCGCGGCCCTTGCTACTTTGATCACCAACTGACCCATCCACTTGTGAACTAAGGGTTACTCGACCAACTTTGCCTTGCGGCGGTTTCCTGACTTAAACTCAAACAACTCAACCATAACCATGCAACTTATATGCCGACAACATAGGACTCGACGCCACATCTCGTGCCGAAGCACGGTGTCTCGTTGCAGCCAAATCTTAGGCCCAAACAATGTCTTCTGACCGAGCACGCATTCGACTCGACTCTTGATTCGCTTCTTCTAATACTCGACTCAGTCCAAAGGCATATACGCGGATCGCCGCCCATGCCGACTCATCTATATGGGGTCACTAGCATAACAAGCTATACCTGGACAAGTAGCTTGCGATCGGCCGGGACCCTTCCAGCGCAAGGTAGCTAGCCCCCTGGAAGTCCCCGACTAACCCGGTGCTGTCGAGCCAGCACAGCTACCACCGTGTTTCCTTAGGCCGTATCGGTCTCGTGGTGCCACGGGATACCGTGCGGGGAAACTCTACCTTGTCGACAAGTTGTCCAATGACCATACAAGACCCTTCACTCAAACTGACGTCTCACACAGTCATTGCACTCTCAGTGTTATCATCTCTTTACCAAAACCAAGGTCAAACCTTCTATCATTTGAGACCCCTCGACGACCCACGGTCGCGAGCATCCTTTTCATGTTACCATATCATTTCATTCATTCAATGCCTATTCAATAATCTTTTCTCCAAAACTCAGTCAATCAACCGTGGTTTATGCCCTAGACACTAAGTCCGTGCACCGTGCCTTAAGCCGACTTCCGATCTACGCAATGCTATCGCCCAAGTCATACTTTATATGACGGGCCTTGGGATCGTGGGACTATTTAACCTGACAACCGCAGAATGAGTGGGACAGCACTTAGAATGACTTAGGTCGACCGACATAACTTTGTCTAACTTACTCAAGCCTACAACTTAACGAGCAAAGGCCGCGTCAAGCCTTACCTCGATGGAACGTGCCGTGCACGCGTTCAACTTTGAACGACCAAGTTATTTGGGTGCCTAGACTTATGGCACAAGCTGTGCAACGCAACTTAACTCATGGGGCAAGCCAAGGCTATGCCAAGCCTTGGACGACAGGACCATGCATGCTTTATGAAGCATTTATGCGGGCGACGCCTATGACTTAGGCTACGTTCATAACTTCGACAACTCAAACCAACTTTCCTTCTCCCAAGCCACGGGACGCAGGATCGAGTGTCATTTCCAAAGCAAGCCGTGCACCGATTCTATGCCGACCATTGGACCTTTCCATATTCTAACTCCATTCGACCCTTCGGGATTACTCCCTTTAGCTATGTGGATTCATCTTTTTTATTATTAAGCCTACTTGTGCAAGTTAAAAATATGCGATTTATTATGTGAAGGCAAATATGAGGCGAGTTCACCGAAACTACTCCACCTGAGCGAGCGGTCGCTTCGACCGAGCGATGTCTTCGAGTAGCCGTTACAAGGCTAAGTCCGAACGCCGTTGGCATTTTGATTCCTCCGATTGACTGAGAGGGACGGGACACTACACTAATAAATGACTCGATGCACCTAGCTAAGGGAATAATCCCATCTTGTATGCTTGTATAGAATATAGAAAAGAACATAAAAAATGTGAGAACTCTCGCACCGCGCTCCACGCTCGTGCTAAGGCACAAGCTTACGCTCAAGTCCCTTATGCGTTCAATAATGAAACAGTGAATGGTTTACAACAATGAAACGAAAGACTATCGACATAGTCGTTCCGAGTAGAGTATAGCAACATTGAAAGACTTGGGGACCGATGGGTCGCCAAGGCGACTCCCGTACGGGGAGTTGCATAATGTATAAATGAAAGAATGAACGAGTAAGTGAATGAATGAATCAACGAATAAATGAATGAATGAGTGAATACGTGAATGAATCAATGAACGAACGAACAAGTAAAAGAAAGAAAAGAATGAATGAATGAAAGATAAGAAGGAAAAAAACTGGTCAGCGACAGGTGTGACGGGCACGTGCAACGGGGCTCGCTACCCGCGCTGCACGGACACCAACCTGGTCGATAACGCATTAATGCTAAGGGTTAGCCTACGGCTCAGAGACAGCCGTTAAGTTAAAATGTTAAACAAAACAAAATAGTCGTGGACAATCCCCTCGTATACGGGAGGTAGGAGAAATAAGGGATTCCAGCGGCATGATCAAAGGGAGGATCGTGGCTGGCCTAGGCGGAATCAAAATGGCGTACTGTCCAGGCCTGGGTGGGGGCTTGGCCACCATGAGACGTAAGGCTGGGTATTTCAAGAGACTATCAGGGTGTACCAAGTCGCACGCTATGATAGGTGAGAGATTACCAAGGGAGAAAAGGGTCCAAAATGGCTTGTGATGCCAGCGACCAGTGCATATAGATTTAAGTGGGCTTTGCTGGTGGCAATCCACGTGCAAGTCCTTGCATTAAAACAAAGTAGTCTAAGTTAACTGAATGAAGCGCCTTCTGAACAGGCTTGAATAAAATACACCAAATGATTGAGAGTACTTCGTGAACGCCTATGTCGTGCTAGGACCTGAGGCAGGGACACGTCCTTGGCATTGAAAGTTTATATGAATCGTTGACTAACTTGGTTTACTTTGGACAGGGAAGGCCGGACGGTAAGTATGGGTAAGTCGTGCATGTATTTCCATGCAAACACTTGAATTCGGCAACACGAGATAGGTTATGAAATATGCCATAAAACTGATCCTAAGGCAAGATTAGAAAGACAATGAATGATAGACGGTGCACAAAAGTAAATAGAACGTGTTTGGTAATGATAGCATTGTGGGCGAGCTAGCCTCCC
This sequence comes from Iris pallida, assembly GCA_029216955.1. Classification (NCBI taxonomy): domain Eukaryota; kingdom Viridiplantae; phylum Streptophyta; class Magnoliopsida; order Asparagales; family Iridaceae; genus Iris; species Iris pallida. The sequence continues at coordinate 54,062 of JANAVB010019808.1, read as the reverse complement.
CACCAGTGCATAACAATGTACTGATAACCCCACAGATTGCTTGCAGGAAGCAGGAGACATCGCCGGGTATGGAGCTTTCCTCGAACGTGCTAAGGCGCAGAGCTAACTCTGGGATCTTGGAGCGTTACAAGGAACTGAAGCACTGTCACGCCCCAGAACCAGAATACTGGAGAGCGGGGGAATGACTCAGCCAGCTACGTATTACGGGTAGATGAATACCGTATAATACGATCAATGCTGTCTACAAGACGAGGGGGTGCATACTACATGAAAGTCTCCCTATGGTCACTTTACTTCTATTGTCTCAATCATTCAAACAAGAAACAGAAATAGAGAACATGTGAGATAAAGCAGTAAGGCGTCCCAAACACTCGGTCAAAATGTTCTTGATATCTAACTTTACAAAATACAGCCAGAAGATGTAGTAAGTATACACAATTGTTAGCAGCTGCAGCCTGACTTAGTTACAATTATGCAAAAGTAGATACAAGACAATCCGACTAACATGTCGGTGCCAAACGGCAAAGTATAAAGTAGATAACAAAATGAGCGGGGAAGTAAGAAACCCACTCGAGTCCTCCTGCGATCATCCCTCTAGTGTTGACCATCTTGGAGGTAGAAGTAAGCTGGATCCTCGGGGACCGGCTCTAAATCTGGCCATGCAAAACCAGAGAGGTTAGACCTCTAATAGCAAGTACCACAAGGAAGCACGATATGAGGAATGAAGCCAGTAATAAGAGAATATGATAATAGATCTCTGCTATCTACTAGGACTCACACAACTTCACGACACTTCGAACCAACCTCCCAACCAAACAAGGACAGAAGTTGGCCCGTCATGTCCTGACATTCTGATCATCTCAGTTAAGTAACAGAGTAGGTACAGTACACAAACAAATCAATTTAAACGGCCAGGCAACTACTACGGCTTGCTATTGTGAGTTCCAAGTTATCCTGGAATTATACAATAAAGGATTTCTCAGTTCTTACTATGCACAAGCAAGGCTAGTTTATCCAGTCAATCAATTGCGCCAATCATGAATTAGACGAGTCCCAGCGGGACGTCCGTCATTAATATACAATATTCAATAGATAATATAACCAGATACCGCTCCCTGCCCGTGTGGCAGATTTACAGTATCTGTGGGGACCAACCGGCCTATCGGGCACTACTAGTCCCAAGAGGGCTGCCATGTAAGAACTCGGGAATCCATTCTCTCCATGCAATCATTATTTTATTTAACTTAATAGTCTCTACGTTGAGTGAAGTACCATGCCGTGGATCATGGTCATTCAGAATGAGTACTTTCGTACGGGATACGATATGCACAACTCTACAATGATACCAGTGCGGTCAGGTTGTAGGTCTTACATAGCGTAATGCGACAATCAAAACTAACCACGGAGTAATCATGCCTTGACCATAAAGTACACATGCTTCTTTGGTAAGATAAATAAATAATAAATAAATTGAAGCCTGCATGTGCCTGTATGCCAATATTCGGGATTAGCCAATCGATTTCAATAGTTCATAATTAATATGAATATGTCTCATTCATTCAATTTAATAAGACGACTAGCCAGTCTCTTAGTTCCAACTAGGAACGCATGATCAATTATTAGTCAAGGTCACAATCATTATCAATGGTGACAAGGCATGAAAGTCAACTAATATTCAGTAGGGTCGAGTCTACAACTCTCAGGGTTTAATTCCAGTCAATCGGGGTATCTATAACTCAATTCACGACACATGGTACATCCTACGTAACAATCTATATTTAACAGGAATATTAACATATCATGATTATATCAAGTTTATGCCAAAAGGCGTAAGGATATAAAATGGACGTTAAATATCTAATAAAATATCAATATACACAGGCTGCGCTCAAGTCAGGCTACGCTCAAGCCAGGCTACGCTCAGGTCAGCCTACGCTCAAGTCAGCATAGCGTATGGACTCCATACGACTCCTCTCTATCCAAGCCAGCGTACGCAAGTTATACGCTTCCAAAAGGCAGCGTATGAACTCCATACGACTCCTTACTATCCAAGCCAGCGTACGCAAGTCATACGCTTCCAAAAGGCAGCGTATGAACTCCATACGACTTCTTACTATCCAAGCCAGCGTACGCAAGTCATACGCTTCCAAAAGGCAGCGTATGAACTCCATAGGACTTCTTACTATCCAAGCCAGCGTACGCAAGTCATACGCTTCCAAAAGGCAGCGTATGAACTCCATACGACTCCTTACTATCCAAGCCAGCGTACGCAAGTCATACGCTTCCAAAAGGCAGCGTATGAACTCCATACGACTCCTCATCAAGGTAGCGTATGCAAGACCATACGCCGCCAAAAGGCAGCGTATGAGGCAGACTGTGCTGCGCTAAAGAGCGCGCGCGGCTCAGTGGCTCAAGCTAAAAAGCTCACGCCCACTGCTCACTGTCTTCTCCAAAATCAGCAAGAACTCCATGGTTTGAACCCAAAGCTTCAAAATCCATAACTTGGTCAAAATAAGTCCAAATCTAACTTTGCAAAGGTCAAATTTGGGTAGAATAAAATTCTCTACAACATGGAACCATCAAAACTTGAAAACAAAGGAGTTTGATAGATCAAAACCACCAAAATTCGAAAATAACTAATTTTTAGATCTACTAAAAATAAAACTACAAAACGAAAAATGCCAAGTTCTAAACTCTCTTAGAATCACAAGGGAAAGAGAATGGAACCATAAAAATAGGTCCTCATGAAGAAGCAAGATGTACTTGCCTATGGGTTTGGTAGGTGGAGAGAGTAATGAGAAAGAAGAAGAGTGATGGTGAAGGAAAAATAATGAAGAGAGAGAAAAAGGGGGGGTTGGCTTTAAATGAAAAGGTGGTGGTAGGTGGGGGTGTTAGGTTTGGTTCATGATGAACCAACTAACTAAACCAAACCAAGTCGAACCCAAGTCTAGCTAAAGCAGAGAAATAAAAGCAGAAAGTAAAATGCAGAAAATTAATTAACATAAATTTAAAAAGATTTAAATACGAAATAATACATGATAAATATTAAATAAATACATTTAAGCAGTACATGTATTAAAAATACATATACTGGGAACGGGGAGTGACATCTCTACCCTCCTTAGAAAAATTTCGTCCTCAAAATTTTAAATCTAAGCAGGATAGGAATATCAAGGCCAAACTAGTACAAGCAATTTAAGCAAGCAATCATTTTACAATGTCCATAGCAAGTAACATATCTATATTTATCAATCTACGATATCAAGTAATTCTATCCATGGGGCGACTAGCATGCGGAGTTAAGACAATCAAGGTACACGGGAAGAAATATACCTTGTGAGTCAAACAGATATGGGTACCGTGATCGGATATCATCCTCACGTTCCCACGTTGACTCTCCTAATGAGTGATGACCCCAAGCAACCCGGACAAGACTAATTGTTCGGTTCTTGAGTTCTTCTTTCTTCGGTCCAAGATGGAAACATGCTGCTCCTCGTAAGACAAGTTGGTACCAACAACCAACTCAGAATGATCAAGGATATGGCTTGGGTCCGATACATACCTTCGCAACTGAGATACATAAAATACGTCATGCACCTCTCGTAACGAAGGTGGAAGGGACAAACGATAAGCAACATCGCCTACCCTATCAAGGATAATGAATGGTCCTACGTATCGCGGACTCAACTTCCCACGAACGCCAAATCTAATGACCGCACGGGTAGGTGAGATCCGTAAGAATACGTGGTCCCCAACAGAAAACTCTAGCGGCCTACGATGCTGGTCTGCCCAATGACGATGCCGATCCTGCGCAACTCGAAGTCGCTCCCTAATTCCCTTAACCAATTCAACTGTCTGGACAATCATTTCTGGGCCTAGCATCTTTCTCTTTCCGATATCATCCCATGCTAGTGGCGACCTACACTTCTTACCATATAGTGCTTCAAATGGCGCCATCTGGATACTGGCTTGATAACTGTTGTTATATAAAAACTCAACTAAGTGCAGGTGGCTTTCCCAAGATCCTCCAAAATCTAGGGTGCAAGCTCGCAACATATCTTCCAAAGTCTGAATTGTCCTTTCTGATTGCCCGTCCGTCTGTGGATGGTAAGTCGTGCTAAATCTTAACTTAGTGCCTAGACTATGATGTAAGCTCTTCCAGAAATGTGATATGAAACGGGTATCTCGGTCTGACACAATACTGACAGGGACTCCATGCTGCCTGACTATCTGCTGCATGTATAATTCTGCCAACTTTTTTGTAGATTGTCCTACTCTGAAAGAAAGAAAGTGTGCTACCTTTGTAAGCCGATCTACTATCACCCAAATAGCATCTTTACCACTCGGTGATCTCGGTAAACCGATCACAAAGTCCATTGTGATGTGTTCCCACTTCTATTCCGAGATAGGAAGCGGTTGTAATAATCCAGCTGGCCTCTGCTGTTCTGCCTTTACTTGCTGACATATCAAGCAACGGGAAACAAACCTAGCTATCTCCCTCTTCATCCCGTTCCACCAGAAGTGCTGCTTGATATCTTGGTACATCTTGGTCCCTCCAGGATGTATAGAATACTGAAAACTGTGAGCTTCTGTCATAACTTCCTGTCTGATATCTCCACTAGGTACACATAGATGTGATCCAAACCTAAGCGTACCATCTTCGTGCATTTGCATCTCTTTTCTGAGCCCTGACTCACATTCTGCCCTAAGCTTCTGAATCCTTGGGTCCTATGCCTGGGCTGCCTTGATCCTGCCTACCAAGTCGGATTGAACTTGTAGACTCGCCAAAATTCCTATATCATTAGGAAGTATAACTTCGATGCCCATCTCCTAAAGGTCTTCTAAGATGTGCTTCTGCGTTGTCAACATAAATGTGCCGCCTCTTCTGCTGAGAGCGTCTGCTACCACATTAGCCTTGCCTGGATGATACTGAAGCTCCACGTCATAATCCTTGATCAGCTCTAACCATCTTCTCTGCCTCATGTTCAGCTCCTTCTGAGTAAAGATGTACTTCAGACTTTTGTGGTCTGTGTACATGTCTACTCGGTCACCATATAAATAATACCTCCACAGCTTCAAAGCAAATACTACTGCCGCCAACTCCAAATCATGAGTTGGATAATTCTTCTCGTGGTCTCAAAGTTGTCTAGATGCATACGCTATCACCTTCCCATGTTGCATAAGGACACATCCAAGTCCTTTTTCTGACGCATCATAATATACTGCAAAACCTCCGGGTCCAACTGGCAATGTAAAGATAGGTGCTGATATCAACTTCTACTTCAGATTCTCAAATGATGCCTGGCATTCTGCCGACCAGACGAATGGTATATCTTTTCGTGTCAAGCGGGTCATGGGTGCTGAAAGTCTTACAAAATCTGATACAAACCTTCTGTAATATCCTGCCAATCCCAAGAAACTCCGTACATCAGCTACGGTCTTGGGTACTGGCCAACTCTCTACTGCTTCTACCTTCTTGGGATCTACTGCTACTCCAGCTCCTGATATGATATGACCCAAAAATGAAATATGATCCGTCCAGAACTTACACTTGCTGAGCTTGGCATACAACTGGTTCTCTCTCAGAACCTGTAACACTTTCCTGAGGTGGTCTTCATGCTCCTCTTCACTAGCAGAATATACGAGAATGTTGTCGAGAAACACCACGACAAACTGATCTAAATATGGCATAAAGATGCGGTTCATCAAATCCATGAATATAGCTGGAGCATTGGTCAAACCAAACGGCATTACTAAGAATTCATAATGTCCATACTTCGACCTGAATGCTGTCTTGGGAATGTCTTCCTTTCGAACCCTCACTTGATGGTACCCTGAACAAAGATCTATCTTGGAGAAAACTCTAGCTCTGCTCAACTGATCAAACAAGTCGTCGATCCTGGGTAGTGGGTACTTGTTCTTTACTATCGCCGCATTAAGCTTCCTGTAATCGATGCATAATCTGGATGATCCATCCTTCTTCCCCACAAGTACCACTGGTGCTGCCCATGGTGATATGCTAGCTTGGATAAACTTCTTCTCCTTCAATTCCTCTATGTGCTGATACACCTTGGCCTGCTTCGAATCCGCCATTCTGTAAACCCGATCTGATATTGGTTTAGTTCCAGGTGCCAATTCTATGTTGAACTCAATATCTCTAACCGGTGGTAGACCTGGAAGTTCTTCGGGAAATACGTCTAGAAATTCTTCAACTACCTTCGGAACTTGAACTTCTTCCATTGCTGTTACTACTTCCTGCTCTTGCTGAGTTGCCTATGACCTGACTAAGGTGAACCTTTTCATGCCTGGAATATCAAAAAATATACTCCCACTACGACAATCTATTGTCGTATTACTGTCTTTCAGCCAGTCCATGCCTAAGATAACGTCGAAATTTCCAACAGGAAATTCTATCAACCGGGCGGGTAAGGAATGCCCGCAAACTACAACACTACACGCTAGAATAACTCTACTAACTCCTACGAACCCATTGCCAGTGAGTATATTCAACCTTGGCAATGCCTCGAACTCCATTCCTAGCCGTATCGTAAATTGTGCAGATATAAATGAGTGTGATGCTCCCGAATCAAACAATGCTACTGTGGGATATGAGGCGACGAGAATGTTACCTGCCACAACATCTTCCGATGCTAATGCCTCCTCCAAGGACAGTGTGAATGCCTGCCCTCGACCTCTTTGCTGGTTCTCATGTTGTGGCCTAGCCTGGTGCTGCTGCTGGCCCCTGCCTTGATGATGCTGAGGTGGCCTATGCTGGTGTTGCTGTATCGGCGGTCCCTACTGCCGAAACATCTGAGCCTGTGGCATTAACGGACGCTGGGCCAATGGTCTCACTGCCACTGCTGGTCTTCGATACTGGCCTGCCCCTGGTGCTGGCAGAGCAGGAAACTGTTGCCCTGGTCCTCCTGACCTCGAATTCATGGGACATGTGGAAACCCGATGATCTGGATTTCCACATATCAAACACAATCCGTTTAATGCCCGACACACATCTCTAGTGTGCCCCATCTTTCCACAATAAGTACAGCCCGCTGGGGGTTGCTGGTTCTTCTGTTGCTGCTGCTGCCTGGGTGGTGGTGCTGGCCCTCGCATTGCCACATCGTGAATGCGAATGCCAAGGGATGGTGCTGTTGTTCGGGGCGTTGCTCCCCCTCCTCCTTCAATCTGACTGTGAGATCTCTTCTGACCTCCAGTCCTAACTGTGATCCTCTGAATGGTGATCTCATGCCTTCGGGTTGCCGTCAATATCTCATCAAAAGTCTGGTAATTGTGCCCCTCTATCAATTGCAAGAGCTCAAGATGAAATCCTTGCTGGAACCTCATAGCCCTCTGGCGCTCCGTCGCTACCATTTCTGGGGCAAACCTACTCAACCTGCAGAATTCTGCTGCATAAGTATCTACCGTCTTGCCGGCCTGTTTGAGGTTGATAAACTTCTGTTGTAGCTCAAACTGTGCCACAACTCCATAGTACTTCGTCTTGAATCTTGCTGTGAAATCGTCCCAAGCAACGGGACGTCTGATACCTACTTCCTCTGATTTCCACCAATCACGTGCGAGATCCTGAAGTAACAACTTCACCTGATCCACACGTTCTTCTGCCGGTACCTTAGCCACCGTCAAAATAGCCTCAATATCCTTAAGCCATGCATCTGCTGAGATGGCATCCTCTGTTCCTTCAAAACGGCGGGGGTTGAACTTGCAAAATCTGGTTGATGCTCCTGAATCTGGCCTCGCCCCTCTTTCCAATGCTGTCTGCAACCCTTGGTTGAGTAGTACATTCTGCTCTTGTAACTGAGTGTGCATGCGCTATTGGGCTAACATCTGGTATTGCTGAGTAGCCATCATTCCTCTCATGATCTCCAGAAGGGCTGGTGTGTCTACTTCCACAGGGGTAGGTGGAACTGTTGGTGGTGGTGGAACATCCAGATACTGTGGTCTAGCTGCTGCTTCTACTATCACTTCTTCCTGGGTAGCCTCCTTAGTTAGTACCGGCTCTTGTTGCTGACCATCCTGGTCAGGTTGTCCATGTTGCTGTCCATGTTGTTGCTGTCCAGCTCTGACAGGTGCGGACGAGGTGCCCCTAAGAAAAGGGACAAGAGAACAATCAAACGATCGGACATGAAGGATCAATGAAGTCAAAGGATATTGGAATGTTAAGCTAGAGTTGAGAGTAACGAATCATGAGATCAAGGGGAAACATGTGTGATTGAGACATCCTATTAAACACCCCACAAGTCTGAAATCAGACCTGCATTGGCCACCACTAAAACCTTGTCATGCCCCAGAACCAGAATACTGGAGAGCGGGAGAATGACTCAGCCAGCTACGTATTACGGGTAGATGAATACCGTATAATACGATCAATGCTGTCTACAAGACGAAGGGGTGCATACTACATGAAAGCCTCCCTATGGTCACTTTACTTCTATTGTCTCAATCATTCAAACAAGAAACAGAAATAGAGAACATGTGAGATAAAGCAGTAAGGCGTCCCAAACGCTCAGTCAAAATGTTCTTGATATCTGGCTTTACAAAATACAGCCAGATGATGTAGTAAGTATACACAATTGTTAGCAGTTGCAGCCTGACTTAGTTACAATTATGCAAAAGTAGGTACAAGACAATCCGACTAACATGTCGGTGCCAAACGGCAAAGTATAAAGTAGATAACAAAACGAACGGGGAAGTAAGAAACCCACTCGAGTCCTCCTGCGATCATCCCTCTAGTATTGACCATCTTGGAGGTAGAAGTAAGCTGGATCCTCGGGGACCGGCTCTAAATCTGGCCATACAAAACCAGAGAGGTTAAACCTCTAATAGCAAGTACCACAAGGAAGCACGATATGAGGAATGAAGCCAGTAATAAGAGAATATGATAATAGATCTCTGCTATCTACTAGGACTCACACAACATCACGACACTTCGAACCAACCTCCCAACCAAACAAGGACAAAAGTTGGCCCGTCATGTCCTGACATTCTGATCATCTCAGTTAAGTAACAGAGTAGGTACAGTACACAAACAAATCAATTTAAACGGCCAGGCAACTACTACGGCTTGCTATTGTGAGTTCCAAGTTATCCTGGAATTATGCAATAAAGGATTTCTCAGTTCTTACTATGCGCAAGCAAGGCTAGTTTACCCAGTCAATCAATTGCGCCAATCATGAATTAGACGAGTCCCAGCGGGACGTCCGTCATTAATATACAATATTTAATAAATAATATAACCAGATACCGCTCCCTACCCGTGTGGCAGATTTGCAGTATCTGTGGGGACCAACCGGCCTGTCGGGCACTAATAGTCCCAAGAGGGCTGCCATGTAAGAACTCGAGAATCCATTCTCTCCATGCAATCATTATTTTATTTAACTTAATAGTCTCTACGTTGAGTGAAGTACCATGCCGTGGATTATGGTCATTCAGAATGAGTACTTTCGTACGGGATACGATATGCACAACTCTACAATGATACCAGTGCGGTCAGGTTGTAGGTCTTACATAGCGTAATACGACAATTAAAACTAACCACGGAGTAATCATGCCTTGACCATAAAGTACACATGCGTCTTTGGTAAGATAAATAAATAGTAAATGAATTGAAGCCTGCATGTGCCTGTATGCCAATATTCGGGATTAGCCAATCGATTTCAATAGTTCATAATTAATATGAATGTGTCTCATTCATTCAATTTCATAAGACGACTAGCCAGTCTCTTAGTTCCAACTAGGAACGCATGATCAATTATTAGTCAAGGTCACAATCATTATCAATGGTGACAAGGCATGAAAGTCAACTAATATTCAGTGGGTCGAGTCTACAACTCTCAGGGTTTAATTCCAGTCAATCGGGGTATCTATAACTCAATTCACGACACATGGTACATCCCACGTAACAATCTATATTTAACAGGAATATTAACATATCATGATTATATCAAGTTTATGCCAAAAGGCGTAAGGATATAAAATGGACGTTAAATATCTAATAAAATATCAATATACACAGGCTGCGCTCAAGTCAGGCTACGCTCAAGCCAGGCTACGCTCAGGTCAGCCTACGCTCAAGTCAGCGTAGCGTATGGACTCCATACGACTCCTTACTATCCAAACCAGCGTACGCAAGTCATACGCTTCCAAAAGGCAGCGTATGAACTCCATACGACTCCTTACTATCCAAGCCAGCGTACGCAAGTCATACGCTTCCAAAAGGCAGCGTATGAACTCCATACGACTCCTTACTATCCAAGCCAGCGTACGCAAGTCATACGCTTCCAAAAGGCAGCGTATGAACTCCATACGACTCCTTACTATCCAAGCCAACGTACGCAAGTCATACGCTTCCAAAAGGCAACGTATGAACTCCATACGACTCCTTACTATCCAAGCCAGCGTACGCAAGTCATACGCTTCCAAAAGGCAGCGTATGAACTCCATACGACTCCTTACTATCCAAGCCAGCGTACGTAAGTCATACGCTTCCAAAAGACAGCGTATGAACTCCATACGACTCCTCATCAAGGTAGCGTATGCAAGACCATACGCCGCCAAAAGGCAGCGTATGAGGCAGACTGCGCTGCGCTAAAAAGCGCGCGCAGTTCAGTGGCTCAAGCTAAAAAGCTCACGTCCACTGCTCACTGTCTTCTCCAAAATCAGCAAGAACTCCATGGTTTGAACCCAAAGCTTCAAAATCCATAACTTGGTCAAAATAAGTCCAAATCCAACTTTACAAAGGTCAAATTTGGGTAGAATAAAATTCTCTACAACATGGAACCATCAAAACTTGAAAACAAAGGAGTTTGATAGATCAAAACCACCAAAATCCAAAAATAACTAATTTCTAGATCTACTAAAAATAAAACTACAAAACGAAAAATGCCAAGTTCTAAACTCTCTTAGAATCACAAGGGAAAGAGAATGGAACCATAAAAATGGGTCCTCATGAAGAAGCAAGATGTACTTGCCTATGGGTTTGGTAGGTGGAGAGAGTAATGAGAAAGAAGAAGAAGAGTGATGGTGAAGGAAAAATAATGAAGAGAGAGAAAAGGGAGGTTGGCTTTAAATGAAAAGGTGGTGGTAGGTGGGGGTGTTAGGTTTGGTTCATGATAAATCAACTAACTAAACCAAACCAAGCCGAACCCAAGTCTAGCTAAAGCAGAGAAATAAAAGCAGAAAGTAAAATGCAGAAAATTAATTAACATAAATTTAAAGAGATTTAAATACGAAACAATACATGATAAATATTAAATAAATATATTTAAGCAGTACATGTATTAAAAATACATATACTGGGAACGGGGAGTGACAAGCACCATATACAAAACATAACGTATCGAAACATCGCCATGAATCATTCTATCTTGTAAGCCACTTGGCACGTCTTTTATGTTTCAGAGAGAGAGAGCTTGAACAATTTGTAATCTCGGCCTAGCGCCGCTTGTAAATCTTGAATGTAAATAAAGATTTTGAATTCGCTTTCAATTTGTGTTCATTTTACTTTCCGCTGCAAATGGGGACACTCTGTGTCACGCCCCAGAACCAGAATACTGGAGAGCGGGGAAATGACTCAGCCAGCTACGTATTATGGGTAGATGAATACTGTATAATATGATCAATATTGTCTAAAAGACGAGGGGGTGCATACTACATGAAAGTCTCACTATGGCCACTTCACGTCTATTGTCTCAATCATTCAAACAAGAAATAGTAAGAGAGAACATATAAGATAAAGCAGTAAGGTGTCCCAAACGCTCAGTCAAAATGTTCTTGATATTTGGCTTTACAAAGTATAGCTAGATGATGTAGCAAAGTATACATAATTGTTATCAGCTGCAGCCTGACTTAGTTATAATTATATAAAAGTAAATACCAGACAATCCGACTAACATGTCGGTGCTAAACGGCAAGTATAAAGTAAATAATAAAACGAACGGGAAGGTAAGGGACCCACTCGAGTCCTCCTGCAACCATTCCTCTAGTATTGACCATCTTGGAGGTAGAAGTAAGCTAAATCCTCGGGGACCGGCTCTAAACCTGGCCATAAAAAACCAGAGAGGTTAGACCTCTAATATCAAGTACCACAAGGAAGCACGACATGAGAATTAAAACCAGTGATAAGAGTTAAAGATATAATACATAGGTCTCTGCTTGCTGCTGGGATTCACACAACATCATGACACTTCAAACCAACTTCCTAACCAAACAAGGACATAAGTTGACCCGTCGTGCCCTGGCATTCTGATCATCTCAGTTAGTAAATAGAGTAGGTACAATACACAAACAAATCAATTTAAACGGCTATGCAACTACTACGGCTTGCTATTATGAGTTCCAAGTTACCTTGGAATTATGCAATAAGGATTCCTCAGTTCTTACTATGTACAAGCAAGGTTAGTCTATCCAGTCAATCAATTGCGCCAATCATAATTTAGACGAGTCCCAGCAGGACGCCCGTCATCAATATACAATAATACAATAAATAATATAAGCAGATACCGCTCCCTGTCCGTGTGGCAGATCTGCAGTATCTGTAGGAACCAGCCGGCCTGTCGGACACTAATAGTCCCAAAGAGGGCTGCCATGTAAGAACTCGGGAATCCATTCTCTCCATGCAATTATTATTTTATTTTAACTTAATAGCCTCTATGTTAAGTGAAATTCTATACCGTGGATCATGGTCATTCAAAATAAGTACTTTTGTACAAGCACGACATGCACAACTCTACAACGATACCCGTACGGTTAGGTTGTAGGTCTTACATAGCGTAATACAACAATCAAAACTATCCACGGGATAATCATGCCTTGACCATAAAGTACACATGATGCTTCTGTAAAATACATAAATAAATAAATAAATAAATAAATAAATAAATTGAAGCTGACATGTGCCTGTATGCCAATGTTCGGGATCGGCCAGTCGATTACGATAGTTCATAATCCATATGAACGTGTCTCATTCATTCAATTTAATAAGACGACTAGCCAGTCTCTTAGTTCCAACTAGGAACGCATGATCAATTATTAGTCAAGATAACAATCAATGTCAATTCGTAACAAGGCATGAAAATCAACTATTATTTAGTATGGTCGAGTCTACAACTCTCAGGGTTAAATTCCAGTCATTCGGGGTATCTATAAATCAATTCACGACACATGGTACATTCCACGTAACAATCTATATTAAAAAAATATTAACATATCATGGTTATCAAGTTCATACCAAAAGGCGTAAGGATATAAGAGAAGAATTATCATGCCAATATAAAGTATAGGGTAATGGGAACACCAAGGTTGGATTACGCCAAGGCTAGTTTATACCATGATTAGTCTACGCCAAAGTTTTTTTTTACGCTAAGGCAAAATACGCGCGTAAAACAGGGTATGCATAAAAGTCAGGTTTACGCATGAATTTATATGCGTAAAAGGTAACATCACGCGTAAAACTCGCGCGCGTAAGGGTCAAGGTATACGCAGGGATGAATACGCGTAAAGGAAGTACGCTCAAAATAAAGGAACAAGTTGCGCGTAAAAACTCGTTTTACGCCGAGCCAAGGAGTACGCATAAAAAGATTAGAGTTTTACGCAGGAAATACTGTGCGCGTAAAATATCGCATGCGTAAAGGATCGAGCCACGCGTAAAAGTTGCTCGTATAAAGAGTCAAGTTTTACGCCTGAAACGCTGTGCGCGTGAAAATAATACGCCAAGTCAAGGAGACTTGCGTAAAATAATTTTATGCTGACACGAGCGATCGTGGACGTAAAGCTCTGTACTACGCGGACACGTATAATGTGGGCGTAAAACTCAATATTACGCTAACACGTAACAACGTGGGCGTAAAACTCAATATTACGCTAACACGTAACAACGTGGGTGTAAAGTTCCTCCTGAACTCCAATTCCCATGGAACCTTCGTTCCAAGCCAGAAATGGGGTTCCATGGGTCAGAATGGCGTATAACACAACCTCAACAATCTGGAATGAACAAAACTCGGAAATAAGGAAGTTTGATAGATAAAAACCACTGAAATCCAAAAAATAGTAATTTCTAGATCTACTAAAAATAAGACTTCAAAATAAAAAATGCCAAGTTCTAAACTCTTTTAGGATCACGAGAGGGAGATAAATGAACCATAAAAATATGGGTTCTCATGTGAAGCAAGATGTACTTGCCTATGGGTTTTGGTAGGTGGAGAGAGTTATGAGAAAGAAGAAGGGTAATGAGAAGAAGTAATGAAGAGAGAGAAAGGGGATGGGGCTTAAATGGGGGTGTTGGGTTCGGTTCATGATTAACCATCATCAACCCGAAAATAAACCAACCTAGGCCGAACCTAAAGCGAGCTAAAGCAGAGAATAAAAGCAGAAAGTAAAATACAGAAAACTAATTAGCGTGAAATTAAAGGAATTCAAATAGAATACGTATTTTGGGAACGGGGAGTGACACTCTGTGCGACTTTGTAGCCTAGCTCGAATCGGCCGTTTCCGGACATAGCCTTGTACGAACGTAACCTAGGCCCGTGCGGCATCATGCCTTAGCGAGGACGATCGCTCCTGCGGAGCGGGGCGTGACAATAGGCAAATCATGAGATAGGTAACATATTAAGTGTAGGTAATATATAGACAGGTAGAGTAGGTAATACATTGAAATAGGTAAACCTAACTTAGCTTGACTTGATTTGACTAGGTTGACCAGTTTGACCCAAAGGTCAACATTTAAGTCAAATTGACCTAGTTTGACCTCGGAAGCCTAGTCTGCCCTAGAATTGACTTTGATTTGCATATCACACACTAGATATCCATATTTAACACCATTAAACACCAATTAACAACATATATCTCATCTATAGGTCTTTGTGATTCCACTTTGAGCCTTGATTCATATTTACTGCTCAGGACCGCAGGCGAGTACATTCTCGGATAGTTTTTATTACTTCGATATTTTTTATCTATTCAATTATAGTGTTTTACTTGATTTTCGACACGAGGATACACGGACTAGTATATATTGGATCCGTCATGAGATATTATTCTTGATTTAACCTAGTATACTGGTACTTGCTCGCTATTAATGTTCTTGTACTTGCTCACTATTGTTCTTGTACTTGTATAGTAGATTCTCTCATCATTTATTTTATGGCTAACCTCTGTTTTATAGTCGTTATCATATATTAGAACTGCACCCAATGAATTGTACTCGTTCCATTTCTGACTGGAAACTAATATTTTTCAGATAATCGCATGCTACATTGTGCTTGGACCATTGGAGGAGATGTGGGTATATGCTGAGGTCAACTATAGAAGACTAGTTAGATGTGTTGGCAGTTTTTTAATATTTGTAAGAGTTTATATTTGTCTTCAAATGTAAACTTATGAATATTGTAAGTTTAATTTAGTTATTGTGAATGAGCAGAAAGTTATTATTTTATTTGAGCATCATGGTATTGACAGCGCGCGTTCTACCGTCGACACTGTGGCGTAGGCTGACTTGGACATGCACTTGTATCCCGAAAAGCGGGTGCGGGTCATGACAGCTGGCCCCCTACTTCTTGAATCCCGTGTCATAACGTGACATGGTTGGATCCATTATATTATTCGAGGGATTGAGGAGTTATTAGAGCTTATGTGTGTAACACCCCAGTCCCTAAATACGTAGGACTAGGAACGTAGACATGCCAGCTATATTCATACGAAGTATACTCCAATATATGGAATCCTCGTATGAATACATAAGCTGTAAAATGCAGTAGAACCATAACTAATCTCATCCACAAAAATAAAAGGTATCATATAATCAACTATGAATTTGTCTTGATACAATATGTTGGGCGGAGACAAATCCACTACCAACAAATAAAGGAAAATACATGAGAAAAGAAATGAATTTGGCGAGCGAAGCGAAGACTATCCAAGCGCAATCATCCTCGAAGAAATAGAGATGGTCACGGCTAGAGCTAGAGCACCTGCGAAAGACAATAGCACACACCTGGGGAGATAACCAGGTCCTCAGAGGGACGTAACAAGACACATAATATCATGCCATATAAACTGAATAAATATTGCTCAAATAAATAAGTCAATCGAATTATAACATGGTCCAATACGTACCTACTGAACGAGCGTACCATCCCCCCAACCAAACAAGGACAGGAGATGGTAAACTAATTCACGGTGACGTACCTTCCCATGCTATGAATCCAATATGGTATTCGGACCCCAACAAGGTTCAATACCTTCTCATCGAAGTAGTAAGTCACACCTACAACCAAACAAGGACAAGATGTGACGAACTAATCCGCGACAAGTTATTGTTCCAAGCCACGGTCAGATACAAGTACCCAAACCAAAAGTACTCGTACCTAACGAATAAGGTAGCCTAACCGTTCTATGTAAAATGTAGTTAAGAACAATCCTTCCTACGCATGGACCCTGACTGAATAGGATCGGCATAGTCCCCCCTTGGGCACCAGAGGCCCCATCAGTAAGAGCATGACGTTTCACAGAATCGTCAGTGGCTGTCAGTAATCTTGGGTCATCAATCCCGTATCTCCAGCGGAGAGTCCGGGTCACAAAGGAAAGTGCATCGAAGGCCATACGCTAAGGAATTGTCCTCCCCGCCCAATGCCTACTATGTTGTATCTACAACACAAAACCACTATAACCGCTAAGTCAAACTAGCATGCAACCTCTATTAGCGGTTATTTCTATCGTACGGCTTGTACGTACTGGTGGCCAGCCAATCTCGCACTTCCATGTCCTACATGCGACACACAATTTTGTGTTACAACGTGTCAAGACCAATGAATGCAACACACAAGGTGGTCCCTTAAATCTAGGTTAAATGTGAGAAAAATAATACATAGCAGGAAATATAAATGAACAGTAAGTTCTATTAACAGTTATGCCATGTATCACAGTTTATTTTGCATAAAAAAAATAAATAATGCATGAAATATGAGCTAAAATAAATAAACAGCAAATGGCAAGGTGTCTTGCCTGGTAGAGCGTCTGGTGTGCTACGATAATCATGGTGGCATGAACTACGACTTTGGTATAACAACTACACAAGGGGACCTCTGATGGTGGCACGGATCGTGTCATTGAGTCTAGAAGGGTCAAATTGGCTAGGTTAGACATATGGTAGTCTCGAAATGGACGAAGGAATAGGACTTGGATACGGACAGGAAAAATCAAAGAATAATGGATAAATAAATATTTATATATATACAAATTTTAGAAAAATATTTATAATTCCTAAAAACTAATTTTCACGAGTCAAAATATTTATAGGAAAAATACACAAAAGTACTTTAAAGTCAAGAAAACCGTTTTCGGCAAAAACTCTAAGTTTGTCAAAATACCATTTTAGGTAGAGAACTATTTTTATAATTCAAAAATACTTTAGATAAATATTGAAGAGAAAATACCAAGAATTCTTTTCATAATTTGTAAACTACGTTTTATGGGTCAACATATTTCTAGGTAATATAAAAGTCTAAAAAATTTATTTAGGGTTAAAAATAACATTCAGGTCAAGCTATTTTCGGAAATACCATAATAATATACATATTAGATTTACGAATCTCTAACTAATATATGGCAAAAATTAATAATAATTATTTTCAAAGCTTAAACTAAATATATGTTTATGTAGAATTCATAAAAGAATGATATGGAAATATTTACCTCTATATGATGTAAAAAATGTACTAAATAAAACAATAGAATAATAATAATAATAGTAATAATAAAACAACAAAATAATAATAATAATAATAATAATAACTTTACCAATAATGAACAGTAATAAACAAACAGGGAAAAAAAACAAAACACGAAAACAAACAAAAAAAAGCAAACCAAGAGCTGCTCTACTGTCACTTAAATAAAAGAAGGTAACCAAATCAAACCACAAAAAATTTACACAGCTGCTCTTTTAGAAAAAGAAAAGGAAGAGAGAGTCTGAGAGAGAGAGGGGGACGGTGGCGGAGAGATCGGAGAGGAGTGGGAATAGGCGGAGGAAGGAGGAAGGAAGGAGAGAACAATAGAGAGGGATATCGGGAGATTAAGGAGCGAATGTCGAAGAAGCAGAGGAGGAGATCTCGACAGCTCGGTGGCGAGAACGAGAGGCGGCGAGGGTCCTCGAGCGCGGAGGTCGCGAAGAGATGAGCGGTCGGTGAGCGAGGTTTTTCAGAGAGGGAAGCTCGCCGGTCGGCGGGCGGAGGAGCAGAAGGAAGAAGGTGGAGGAGAACGGCTAGCAGCGCCGGCACGCCGCGGCGGAGCTGCACCGAAGAGGGCGGAGGCTTGGGGAGTCGAAGTCGCCGGCGGCGGCGACAAGCTCACTCCAGAGCGGAGGCTTACGGCTGATGGCTCGCGCGGCGCTTACCGGCGGGCGCGCGGCGGTCAATCGCGGCCATGAGGGGGAAAGGAGAGTGAAGGAGCGGGAGGTGGTGCGGCAAGGCAGCAGTTTCGGCGGACGGGCACGGCGATGGCTGCGGCGGTCGATCGCCGGCAGAGGTGAGTGGTTTAGGGTTTTATTGTCTCCGATTTGGGTTTTCTTTTTCTTTGCGTGGTGGTTGAGATGGGTGATGACGGCTGGCTGGGTTGTCGGGGTCGGATGAGGAGTTGGGGTACGGTGGTGGTTTATGGCGTGCCACGACGGGGATTCTGGTGGTTCAGATGGTTTTGTCGGGGTCGGGGTTTGGCCAGGATGGGTGGTGCTGATTGGAGGGACGGCCATGGTACGGCGGGGGAGTGATGTTGACGGGTGGTCCGAACGGGGTGAGGGTTGGCCAAGGCAGGGAGCGGCTGGTTGTGGAGATGGCTATTGGCGGATAGCGGGGTGGCATCGGGACGGCGGGGGCGTTCGGGGTGAACCAGGGCAGGCTTAGAGTCGGGTTTGGGATTCAATGGTGTCGGGGTGTGTCCGACACGGGAAAGGAGATAATGTATTTATAAAATATTGAATAAGAATTGGATGGACAAAGACACGATGTACGTAGATTTGTGGAGAAAATAATGTGTGAAGAATAAAAATTTGGATGAGTACCTGCCTATTTATAGGATGTGCGAATTCCCAAGTAGATAAAGGTTAGGATTTGTTTAAACCCAAAATAGATAATTAAGTTACTAATTTAAATCAATTCAATAAATCTACATCCAAATCAAATCCAATTCCAATCTAATTAAATCTTAGCTCAAATCAAATGGGATAAAGCAAGTTCCAAATATGGATATTAAATAAATCCAAAAATCAAATCAAGATTTAAATGGACACAATAACTTTCAAATATATTTTTTAAAATACCAATAATAATAATTTTGAAAATGATAAATATTTTTAAATATCTTTTTGAATAATAAAATATTAATATTAATAAATCTCGAAAATTATATTTTTATTTAAAATAAACTAGCAAAATATTTAGGAAATATATGTATGCTTAAGAATATTATTTATCATTAATAACTGCTATAAACGAAAAGGCTTTCATAAATAAAATCGTAAACTTGAAAATAATAGCTAGAAATAATTATTGTCTATATTTCTTTGAAACTATAAAAATAATAAAAATAATGCTTTTCAAAAATATGTACGCTCGTACATATTCGCATTCGTCGAGCAATTACGAAAGACGAACCTTCGCACACGACGTACAATATGATTACGTGACGTACGATACAAAATTTTAAATCAGTACAAATTTTAAATAAAAGAAAAAAATAGTAGAAATTTAGGGGTTTTACATCCTACCCAACTTAAAAGAATTTTGTCCTCGAAATTAAGAATTCGTAGGGGGGTGAGAAGACACAAGGGGTATCGATGAGGAACAACCAATAACAAAATTATGCCGTAAGAAATTGCGATCTAGATCATAGAAAAATAATACGGTATGGTCACGGGTAATGAATGAGGGTCGCGATTAATAGAACAAAAAAGATTCACTTAAATTAAGCGGTTAGAGGGTCATGATAGGGCCGAGTAGTTTGGGATGAAGATATAGCAACATCGAGTAAGAATGGTCATAGCCGATGGGAAGGTTAGAGGAAGTTCTAGTATGACGCTTTCGTCCTCCTAAAATAGGTGAGGGCGAAGCAATATAGAGTTTGAAGGAGGCGCTATTGAATACGAATACGTGATTCAAGGACGATCGAAAATTTCAAAAGGAGTTGCCAAGGCAGTCACGGATGGAACTCTAGAGGACAAGTTTAGCTATGTCCCCATCCACGTAGAACGATAGATAAAAGCGAACCAAAGTGCACTTGGTTGATCAGACCATCATGCATCGGTTCTGATGGACAATATGTTAGTGGGGTACCTCCATTAACATATATGTCACGAACAAGCTTGGTAAAAGGCTAAGCTTGCAAAAACTAGGCTACATTAGCATCATTAGTCTATAGTAAAATATAGGCACGATAATAGATGAATAAAAACAAATATGAATGGTCTAAGAGTCATAAGGACCTAAGTCTTGTTTATTCCTATACCATCATTCTACAGTTTTATTGACCAAGGCTTGGTTGACCAAATGGGTTAACTTCCTCTAGTCTCTATGGTATAGATAATACCATTTGTATTCCCTTAATGGTCAAGGGTGTGTGGGGTATACTATCCAACTTAAAGAATTAAGCTAAGGGTGTTTGGGACATCTAACTAGTAGGGTCAATCTCTAGCAGGCACGAGTATAAGAATTTTGTTGGAAGGAATCAAGCAAGATGCAGTCGATGAGTCAAACGGTAGATAAAATCTAGGAAAGAGTCAAGTATGTGGATGAGACCCTAGACTTCTAATCCTATACGCATGCTTGCTTGGTATGGTAAAGTAACCAAACAATTAATCTTGACCTGTATGGGCCACCACAAAAACATGTAACGCCCCAGTCCCTAAATACGTAAGACTAGGAACGTAGACATGCCAGCTGTATTCATACGAAGTATACTTCAATATATAGAATCCTCGTATGAATACATAAGCTGTAAAATGCAGTAGAACCATAACTAATCTCATCCACAAAAATAAAAGGTATCATATAATCAACTATGAATTTGTCTTGATACAATATGTTGGACGGAGACAAATCTACTACCAACAAATAAAGAAAAAATACATGAGAAAAGAAATGAATTTGGCGAGCGAAGCGAAGACGATCCAAGCGCAATCATCCTCAAAGAAATAGAGATGGTCACGGCTAGAGCTAGAGCACCTGCGAAAGACAATAGCACACACCTGGGGAGATAACCAGGTCCTCAGAGGGACGTAACAAGACACATAATATCATGCCATATAAACTGAATAAATATTGCTCAAATAATAAATATTGCTCAAATAAGTCAATCGAATTATAACATGGTCCAATATGCACCTACTGAACGAGCGTACCATCCCCCCAACCAAACAAGGACATGAGATGGTAAACTAATTCATGGTGACGTACATTCCCATGCTATGAATCCAATATGGTATCTGGACCCCAACAAGGTTCAATACCTTCTCATCGAAGTAGTAAGTCACACCTACAACCAAACAAGGACAAGATGTGATGAACTAATCCGCGACAAGTTATTGTTCCAAGCCACGGTCAGATACAAGTACCCAAACCAAAAGTACTCGTACCTAACGGATAAGGTAGCCTAACCGTTCTATGTGAAATGTAGTTAAGAACAATCCTTCCTACGCATGGACCCTGGCTGAATAGGATCGGCATAGTCCCCCCTTGGGCACCAGAGGCCCCATCAGTAAGAGCATGACGTTTCGCAGAATCGTCAGTGGCCGTCAGTAATCTTGGTCATCAACCCCGTATCTCCAGCGGAGAGTCCGGGTCACAAAGGAAAGTGCATCGAAGCCCATACGCTAAGGAATTGTCCTCCCCGCCCAATGCCTACTATGTTGTACCCACAACACAAAACCACTATAACCGCTAAGTCAACTAGCATGCAACCTCTATTAGCGGTTATTCCTATCGCACGGCTTGTACGTACTGGTAGCCAGCCAATCACGTACTTCCATATCCTACATGCGACACACAACTTCGTGTTACAATGTGTCAAGGCCAATGAATGCAACACACAAGGTGGTCCCTTAAATCTAGGTTAAATGTGAGAAAAATAATACATAGCAGGAAATATAAATGAACAGTAAGTTCTAACAGTTATGCCATGTATCACAGTTTATTTTGCATAAAGAAAATAAATAATGCATGAAATATGAGCTAAAATAAATAAACAGCAAATGGCAACGTGTCTTGCCTGGTAGAGCGCCTGGTGTGCTGCGATAATCATGGTGGCATGAACTGTGACTTTGGTGTAACAACTACACAAGGGGACCTCTGATGGTGGCACAGATCGTGTCATTGAGTCCAAAAGGGTCAAATTGGTTAGGTTGGACATATGGTAGTCTCGAAATGGACGAAGGAATAGGACTTAGATACAGACAGGAAAAATCAAAGAATAATTGATAAATAAATATTTATATATATACAAATTTTAAAAAATATTTATAATTCCTAAAAACTAATTTTCACGAGTCAAAATATTTATAGGAAAAATACACAAAAAGTACTTTAAAGTCAAGAAAACTATTTTCGGCAAAAACTCTAAGTTTGTCAAAATACCATTTTAGGTAGAGAACTATTTTTATAATTCAAAAATACTTTAGATAAATATTGAAGAGAAAATACCAAGAATTCATTTCATAATTTGTAAACTACGTTTTATGGGTCAACATATTTCTAGGTAATATAAACGTCTAGAAAATTTATTTAGGGTTAAAAATAACATTTAGGTCAAGCTATTTTCGGAAATACCATAATAATACATATTAGATTTACGAATCTCTAACTAATATATGGCAAAAATTAATAATAATTATTTTCAAAGCTTAAACTAAATATATGTTTATGTAGAATTCATAAAGAATGATATGGAAATATTTACCTCTATATGATGTAAAAAAAGGTACTAAATAAAACAACAGAATAATAATAATAAAATTAATAATAAAACAACATAATAATAATAATAATAATAATAATAATAATAATAATAATAATAATAATAATAGTAATATAATAATAATGAAATAATAACTTTACCAATAATGAACAGTAATAAACAAACAGGAAAAAAACACGAAAACAAACAAAAAAAGCAAACCAAGAGCTGCTCTGCTGTCACTTAAATAAAAGAAGGGGACCAAATCAAACCACAGAAAATTTACATAGCTGCTCTTTTAGAAAAGAAAAGGAAAGAGAGAGACTGAGAGAGAGAGGGGGACGGTAGCGGAGAGATCGGAGAGGAGCGGGAATAGGCGGAGGAAGGAAGGAGAGAACAATAGAGAGGGAGATCGGGATATTAAGGAGCGAATGTCGAAGAAGCAGAGGAGGAGATCTTGACAGCTCGGTGGCGAGAACGAGAGGCGGCGAGGGTCCTCGAGCGCGGAGGTCACGGAGAGAAGAGCGGTCGGTGAGGGGGGTTTTTCGGAGAGGGAAGCTCGCCGGTCGGCGGGCGGAGGAGCAGAAGGAAGAAGGTGGAGGAGAACGGCTAGCAGCGCCGGCACGCCGCGACGGAGCTGCACCGGAGAGGGCGGAGGCTTGGGGAGTCGAATTTGCCGGCGGCGGCGGCAAGTTCGCTCCAGAGCGGAGGCTTACGGCTGATGGCTCGTGCGACGGCTTACCGGCGGGCGCGCGGCGGTCAATCGCGGCCAGGAGGGGGGAAAGTAGAGGGAAGGAGTGGGAGGTGGTGCGGCAAGGCAGCAGTTTCGGCGGACGGGCACGGCGATGGCTGCGACGGTCGATCGCCGGCAGAGGTGAGTGGTTTAGGTTTTATTGTCTCCGATTTGGGTTTTCCTTTTCTTTGCGTGGTGGTTGAGATGGGTGGTGACGGCTGGCTGGATTGTCGGGGTCGGATGAGGAGTTGGGGTACGGTGGTGGTTTGTGGCGTGCCGCGACGGGGATTCTGGTGGTTCAGATGGTTTTGTCGGGGTCGGGGTTTGGCCAGGATGGGTGGTGCTGATTGGAGGGACGGCCATGGTGCGGCGGGGGAGTGATATTGACGGGTGGTCGGAACGGGGTGAGGGTTGGCCAAGGCAGGGAGCGGCTGGTTGTGGAGATGGCTGTTGGCGGATAGCGGGGTGGCATCGGGACGGCGGGGGCGTTCGGGGTGAACCGGGGCAGGCTTAGAGTCGGGTTTGGGATTCGATGGTGTCGGGGTGTGTCCGACACGGGGAAGGAGATAATGTATTTGTAAAATATTGAATAAGAATTTGGATGTACACAGACACGATGCACGTAGATTTGTGAAGAAAATAATGTGTGAAGAATAGAAATTTGGATGAGTACCTGCCTATTTATAGGATGTGGAAATTCCCAAATAGATAAAGGTTAGGATTTGTTTAAACCCAAAATAGATAATTAAGTTACTAATTTAAATCAATTCAATAAATCTACATCCAAATCAAATCCAATTCCAATCTAATTAAATCTTATCTCAAATCAAATGGGATAAATCAAGTTCCAAATATGGATATTAAATAAATCCAAAAATCAAATCAAGATTTAAATGGCCACAATAACTTTCAAATATATTTTTCAAAATACAAATAATAATAATTTCGAAAATGATAAATATTTTTAAATATCTTTTTGAATAAAAAATATTAATATTAATAAATCTCGAAAATTATATTTTATTTAAAATAAACTAGCAAAATATTTAGAAAATATATGTATGCTTAAGAATATTATTTATCATTAATAACTGCTATAAACAAAAAGGCTTTCATAAATAAAATCGTAAACTTGAAAATAATAGCTAGAAATAATTATTGTCTATATTTCTTTGAAACTATAAAAATAATAAAAATAATATTTTTCAAAAATATGTACGCTCGCACATATTCGCAATCGTCGAGCAATTACGAAAGACGAACCTTCGCACACGACGTACAATACGATTACGTGACGTACGATACAAAATTTTAAATCAGTACAAATTTTAAATAAAAGAAAAAAATAGTAGAAATTTAGGGGTTTTACAATGTGATCAAACCCCCACTTGTTTATTTGCTTGTGCATAGCTCACCATCGCCAAACGTAGGGTGTAGCATGATCTTATACTACTTGTCCATAACTTTTCACTATGGTCGGCCTGATCCTTTGTACTTATACTTGTGCATAGTCGATCAAATGGAATAGCCTGATCTTGACCTAAGCCGATCACATAACACTCTAATATCTCAAGACATCGTTTATATATATTATACCAAGATTAACTGTGATACATCATAATCCAGTTTTACTACATATTCATATACCACGACATGATTACCAGCCTGTACTTCTTACTTTCTAGTTTTGATACCTATCATGTACATTATTATAACTATTTATTATAGCACTTGTCAATTTAATGGAACTGATGTTAGTGTTTGTACTTCGCTCCAATCCTGACTAAATATTATTTTTTAGATGAGTTAGAGGCTTGTTGCACGACCTACTATAGGTCTGGGATAGATGAGGATACTGATCATGACTTGCCTGTGAGCTGGTACTCATAGAGGATGCACCTCCAGTAGTGACTTAGTATTAGCTAGATTTTGCTGGATTTGTCTCCAGATTGATACACTTTGGTCTGTTATATTATTTCGGATAATTATTGTCTTAGACTTCTAGACTATTCGTGATATGACTCTTGCTACTATTTCAGACTTTATCTTCGTTATCATCTATCCATTTATCGTGCTTATCTGCCTTTAGAATTTGTGATTGAGTTATATACTTTTCATATGTCATATTTCCTCCGTGCGGAGATGACATGTTTATATTCCATATTATTGGATGTTATAGACAACCTATACAATATTCTACTGCCGACACTGCGGCGTAGGCTGGACGTACCGATGTGCTTGTGTCCCTAAACTGAGTACGGGTCGTGACAACAATACATGGGCTCGAGATGTCCGGTCCGGACTCGGTCCATCCAAATTTTGTGCCGGTTACCTGTTGGGCTCCTGTATCTCTTCTCCATTGTATACCCTGAATTTTTTCAAAATTGCTGATGACTTTTCTACGAGATTCGGTTTATTCAGTTTTAACTGTATCGAAATAGTCAAAACCGAATAAACTGAACTTCACAAAATGCAAAATCGAAATTAGTCATAACTGAAACCGAATTGATGTTCGGTTTGACTATTTTTATTGTTTAATAGGTCAGACCAAAAGTTGAGATGATGCATAAACTATATTAAAAAAATGACTCAAAATTGGACTAGTTATTAAATTACTCAAGTTAGACTTTAAAACACTTCCATAGAATTGTTATTTTCAAAATATACATATTTTAATTATAAAAATGCATAAAAATGAGGAATAATTGTGTATCTTTCCGTAGGTGTTTGTTTTTGACCAAATTCGAAACCCAAAAAAGAAAGCTGAAATAAGAAATTTTAGTCTTAATCAAAATTGAACCAATTTTCTTTTCAAATCGGCCATATATTTTATTCGGTTCGGTTAAATTTTCGGTCCAAAGACTGAATAGTGCTCACCCTATTCTAACTAATAAAGTCCACAAAAGTTTCTCATATTTGTAACTTGCTATTCTTATGTATAGAAACTATAAAATTTTAAAGGAAAACAATTGAGACAAAGAAGGATATCGATGTTATTGGGATTGTGTAGCAAGTTGTGGATTAGATAAAGTTCACGATATATTGGTTCTAACTATAATATTATGATAGTAATTTGCTAATTTTAATTGGGAAAGTTAATAGTATTTAGCTGTATTTAGTCCAGAATTTGATCAGAGCTATATTTGGTTTTGTGGAAAGTGAGGTTGAAGGAAAAGTTTTAAGACTTGGTCCTATGTGAATGGGTCACATTTCTGAGTGAAAGTATAACCTCCAGAAATTTGAAATTCTTTTTCTTAATAACTTTCTTGATTTAAAATGATTTTAGATTCTAATTTAACTAATAAAAATATAAAGATCATACTTCATAGATTTTTTTGAATAATTAATTGGTTAATTCTATCAGCTAAAAGTCTAATCTAGTCTTGATTACTAATTAGTGAGGTTAGCTTAAATTAAATTAATTAGATTAATTAAGTAATTTAAAAGAATTACGTAATTCAAATTCAAATAAAAAATTTAAAGACAAAAGAAAAGAAACTTGAATTCAAATCCAGTCTTTCTTCCCAGAAAGAGCCTAAGAAGTTCTAGAAGAAGAATAATCAATTTCTTTGATTAAGAAATTTGTTACAACCAATTATTGGAGGAAAATTGAAATCAAAACTAAAATTAAAAAAAACAATAATAAAATGCAACGAATAATTGTTTTTGCAATTTCTAAATTAATTCCTATAAATACTCTTTTGTTATGCTCAAACAACATAATCACCAAATTTTTTCCGCTTCATTTTTTTCTCACCAAATCGTAATTTGGGATAAATCATCCTCTCCTTCCTCCTTACCACGAGTCCCCGTCGATCGCCACGTTGCTGCCGTCGTCGAAATCCATTCACTCGCAGCTAGTTGACCGATCGAGCGCACGTCGGATGTGAGCCCCCTATATTTTTATTTTTATTTTTTATTATGTGCTATATGGCATTCTAATACTATTACTAATTTATAAAATAGTGATTTCTTTACATATTTTTATATATTTTTAGTTGATATATACGTATTCAATACCAATGGTATTATTATCATATGAACTATTGACTTTTTATTGGTTGTGGTAATACAAGAATATAGGATACATACCTTTTTCTAGCAATCTATTAGATTTAGCTCAATTATATAACGAAATAAAACTTTACATTTTTATGATTATTATTCAAAATTTAGTAATTATAGTTTTTTTTTTAAAAAAAGAGAGAAAATGTGTATATAAAAGGAAATTTTTACAAATTTGATTTTTTTTATATATTAGAAATGGAAATCTCATCCATTAGTTAAAGCCTACAACAGCAGGCCCATTTGCTGTGTTTAAGTTAGGATGGGCGGGTGAGGGCAGCACCCAACCCGTGAACCCGAACGCATTAACCTTTTAACTCAAAACAGCAGCAGGTGCTAACCGTGCTATTTGTTGGTGCGGGCGGGCGCAACTTCACCCGACCCGCATCGCCAACCCGACATTTCAAAACGGCTCCTGTTCATCTTCTATATTCGACTGCTCCGTTGTTTATTCAGAAGCACGCGCGCAGGCAGCCCCCAACGTCCCTTACAAACCCTAGGCTCCCCTATTTAAGCCCTCCTCTTCTCCTCCCCATCTCAAAACCCTAGCCTCACTTTTGTTAGCCGCCACCTTCAACCGACCCCACCTTCCTCCTCCTTCGGAGCATCTCGTCCGACAGGACCTACGTTCGGCCGGTGCAACGAAGCGAAGTCGGAGCTTGTGGGCTTGACGGGTCGGCTTCCCCACGACGCAGCGACTGGGAGCGCGGCGAGTTGCCGAGGCCCGGGTGTCTCCACCTTGTGTCACTCTTCCTCAACGCATACAAGTAATCATCTCTCTCCATCCTTCCCTTGAGTTCTGTTAGACTTCTTTCTCTTCATAATTATACTCATCTAAAATCCAACTCGTGTACGTGTGCTAGTGTGGTAGAAGGTTTGTAAGCAAATAGCAAATGGGTAGGAATAGGAAATAGCATTATGCATACATAGTGAGACTCTGTATATGAGGATTTGGAGGATTGGTATGCTTTGGTTGCCGAGGAATGTACATGTGTTTGCAGTTTGGAGATTTTTGATGAAAGAATTTCTTTTTCTGTTTTGTTACATGGTAATCAAATAGTAGGGGGATTAGTGAAGTTACTGTCATGGCTGTGTGCTCGAGTGCTCTGTATGATGAACAATTGATGCCTGGCGCTGGTGTTGTATGGAAGAATAAGTTTTTTTTTTTTTCTTTTGCAAGAAAACGTGTAAGCTGGAGTTATTAGGTTTTGTCCTCTTATTTGTAAACGTAGTTGTTGTTGTCTTGAACCACAGAAGAAAACTCAAGTAACCAGTATAGCTACATGTTTCATTAATTCCCTTGCTAGATAAGTTGCAAGATAAGTGAGTATGGGAGTGTTTTACTTTTCAAATGTTCCAATACAATGGAAACAAGACCTAGGATATAAAGAAGAGACGAGAATGCATAAAGGTTGATTTATGTGTGTGATGATCTGGAAGAAGAAAGTGAGAAGCTAAGGGTATGTGTGGGAATTACTCTTCCTATTTCATCACTCATGATCGAGGGATCACATAATGCTGTTAAATGTAAATAAAGGAACATAAGGCCGCGAGAGAGAATTAGGGGTGATTGGGCTGGACTCAATATCATTTGTGTGTGTAACCGTTTATAGGCACTTAGTAGAATCTCATGTGGCCTTAGAAAGAAGGAAGTCTAAACCTAAGACAATTACAGGTTGGTTTGTGAATGAATAAAATGAGAAAGTTTGAGAGTATTGGGTAAGTATGCAAATATGGTTGCATAGAAAGGTTTTGTGAATGAAAGTATGGACATGATTGTGTGCATACATGTTGAATGTTCAGTGGAGGAGATGTGAAATTTAGCAAATCATGCTTCCTTGATTGTATGTGTGGAAAATATTTAAGCCTTGATTGTGTTCCATGTAAGCAAGGGGGAAATAAATGGTTAGGGGAAAGAGGTACTGTCGGTGTAGGAATAATATATTAGGGTCATATCTCGTATGCCACATTTATCTTATTTTTATTTCTAGCGAGTTGTTTGATTTTAGACTTGGATGTGTGAGTGTTTTACTTTTAAATTTGTCTTTATGCATAAGGTTAGTTTAATTTGGGTTAAAAAGGTAACTAACAACTAATTAGAATCTTAAATTATTATTCTATAGGTTTTCCAGGCCCTTCAGACTTGGACGGGGACCAGCTCATCCTCTTCAGCAACCGGAGCCAAGCAAGTGTACCTTGCCAATCTTGTACTTCAGTTTAAAATATTTAGCTTTTAAATACCTGCTTGATTTTATTGTTACAACACCTAGGGGCCGTGTTCGGTACTTCACGTCTGAATCACATTCGGGTGCCGATGGACGTTAGCGCCATCGAGTATCGATACTAGATATTCACACTTGCGTTACCGCGACAACTCGTTGCGGGGTACACACAGACCCTAGGACATGTTTATGTGATACTACATTATTGACGGATTTTCATACTTGATTACATCTTGATTTACGGAAATCCGAGTCTGATTCTAGGATGATGACATTGATTACATGCGTACTGTTTTTTCTCTATTATGATTCGTTGTTCTAGCTAGAGATTCTGGCCGAGCGTCTCGTGGATACGATTCGTGAAGTCACATGGGCGGGGAGAACATACACTGTACGTTTGGACTACTTTTCCACATTGTTACCGTTCTTACCCAGAGCCTCGGAGATTCATGTTACCACAGTTTCTTATCGGAACTGAGGATTCATCATTAGTTACCGGAGTTCCGTATCAGATCTCTGGAGTACACTGTGACAGCCCGCGTGTTCGAGTGATGTTCTCAAATTGCATTTTCATACTAGTTGGTTATGTTGATTCACCCATTTTTTAGTCATGTTTATTTTACATATATCATCACTGTTGTACTCCTGTCTTGTATATTATGTACCTTGTTGCGTCCCGTTGAGGACCTGGTTTCCTTCCAGGTTAGCCGTATGTCTACAAAGGTCTCTGTCGGATTGTGGATGAGTTTCCATTGTATTTTCATGTATGTACTTTCTGCAGGTATTCACTCTTTTGTAGTTTATGTCTTATTTTCTGTTTTTGTATTTGCTTAGCAGTCTAGTATTTATAGACTCATATTATTCATTTCGAGTCTATTCGGACATATGATTATTAGGCTGCAGATTGATTCTCATATTTTACATTCTTTATGTTCATGTTCTTGTGGAAGAGATTAGTTTACTTGAGATTAGTTTGGGCCTCATTTACTGTTGAGTATTTTACAGCTTAAGTGCTACCCTAATAGTTCCATTAAATTGGGATAACCATTAGAGTGATACTTGCTGACCATTGCCACGTGGCCTAGTCCCGTGTATTTTGGGACTGGGGCGTGACATCAGTGCCGAGAAGCACCCCCGCTGTGCTCGTCGGGGTCGCCACACCTACGGCGAGCCTTCCCGACAACACTGCCTCGTCCATCGTAGAGCAGTTCTGATCGAGCAGTCGTAGTACAACATGTCGTATTTACACCTAGTCGTACATATGCCGAAAGTTATATTCTATTCACTAGTTTAGTTTGTTATTGTTGTTCCATGTTGTTATATTTTATTTCCATGACACGATAGTTGTTAGTTGTTATTTATTTGTCTTATTTAAATTCATGATTATATTCTTGTCGATAGTTGTTAGCTGTTATTCATTTGTCTTATTTAAATTCATGATTATATTCTTGTTCATTATTAGTTATCTATTATAGTCTTTATATCATTTTGTGAAGGTTATGTACAGATGTAGTTTGCTTATTTTCTGACTAGATATATTGATAACTAGGTAATGAGGATGATCTCTGTCCTACATATTATTGATCGCAGAATGATATATATGGTATGTGAGATAGGTCCAGATGCAATTATGAACCAAGAGGAGATCCCTGGAGGGATCTAAACTTACACATATATCTTTAGCTTTTGGCTTTAGTTTTCATTCTAGCCGTTTGACCGGATTTGTTTCTGAAAAAAACTATTTTAGACTTGGATGATTGTATAGTGATTTGGACTTGGATTTGTAGACTTGGATGATTGTATGTATTTATTCTTTCTGCTATTATCTTCTTCGTGCTAGGTATTGCTGTCATTGAGTAGATATAAACTTGATATACTTACATGATTGTAAAGATATACTTTGAGGTTTAGAACAGCGTACTACCGTCGATACTGTGGCGTAGACTGAACGTATTTCCGTACCCGTGTCCGAATATTCGGAAGCAGAACGTGACAATTTTTGTTTGTTTTGTTTTCGTGACCTCATAAAGGCTCCGTGCCCCAAAATTTTGCTGGTAGCAGAGAAAAATATTGCTCTTTAGGGCTACTTTGGTTCCATTCGAAGTCTTTGAATTGCATTTTCAATTTCGATTTTGGTTGACAAATTCTTCGTGAAGAAGAATATCCTTATCTATATGGTCCCACAAATCATACACATCCTTCGTGTTCCCATCGTCTCCGAAAGATTCACCGTGACAAAAAACAAAGGATATTTATTTCATACACCGACGATCAAGTCCAAAATCTCACCTATACCAAAGGTAAGAACGGTTGCCCCACACATGTAACTTGGTATCATACATGCACGGTTGGTTATTAGCGGTGTACGGAATGCAAATTCTAACAAAAAAATAGTTATATATATGTTATATTTTAAAAGCGCACAGTTCGCAATCTCCACTGGGTGTTTCTCACCATCCATCATAATGTATATATCGCAAAACCTTTACCAGTTCAAGTGCCAAGTGGTTGAAATCTTTACAAGGTTTTTACAATTACATGTAACTAAAGCTATAGTGTTGAGCCATGAAGAGCAACTTGTACCTTTTGCAACATGCAGAACGAGCAATGCTGCAATCACATGAATTAGTGCATATCCTTCAAATACAAGCTGACCTCATCAACAGTTCCTGAACCAAGACATGAATTAGTACATGAATCTCATGTAGACCCAAAAATACATGTATCACAAGAACTTGGGTGTAGTCGCGCACAAATACACAAGGCTGCAGCCATTACTTTGATGGTGTAAATGCATATTTATTGGGAGAGTCCAGCAAGATGTGGAACATGGGATCTTGACACGAGAGCTGGAAGAGTTGAATGGCGATGTAGGCGCAAGTAACCGTGCTGCAAGTATTGAGAAAAAAAAGCCATGCATGTTTCAGAACAGATATCTCTATCGAGGGAAACAAACATCTCTTCTGAGAAAAAAAGTAAGCAAAATGAAATAAATACAAACACCTCAGGTATGTACAATATCAGGGTCCTATTGCATACCCTCAAATTTACGGAAGGAGATGATGCGATGAACTTGTACTTAACAATCAAAATAAAGTTTCTACCTCAGATAATGAATCGAATAATAGACGACGATTCTACGTTTGGTCTTAGGTACACGCAAAAGAAAATGAGAGGAAAGTGAATGTTTCACATATATGTTTTACCAAGCTGTCCACAAGCTGCTCGACTTGAAAAGGCTTATTCAAGCACTCTTCGAAATGATTACAGAACTAGAGGAACTCGAGCTGCAACATGCTAAGTCTTTTTTGGCCTCAACGAGTACAAGCTTTCAATGTAAGTTAAATTTGTAGATTAATCTCTTACTTGCTTTGAAATAAGTTTTACTTCAGTAGGATAATTGTCTTGCTTATATATGTCGCTTACACATATATAAGCTTAGAACGTCTTTTATTGTATTTTAGTTTTTTGAACTCTACTAAATTCCATAAGCTGATCAAATGCTTTATATTTCAGCAAAATCAAATTTAGACAAACACAGGCATTAAAAGGAAAAGAAATGAAAAATCTCTCCAGAGGGTCAGAACATGTGACTCATTTCTTCAAGAAGAATAAATTACAACTGAAATATAAAAGCCATTCATCTTCAATTTTAAGGCTTGGCCTATAAAAGACGTGGGAAAAATCTTGTAGCTTTGTGAATTATAGGATGAGATGGCAATGCTCAATAGCCAAGCAGTAGAGTACTTCATTGGATTTTCAGCCTCCATTCAAGGTGTGTAGGGATAGTCTGGAGTATTGTGGAGTGTCGACGGGAGTTGCGGCGAAGGCGACGGAGAATCGGTGGTGAACATGAGCTCAAACAGAGCAAAAATAACAGCGGCAGTATACTGGACATTATACCTGCCGATATATCGCTCAGTATACCGCTAAGCAGTCGCAACCTATTCTAGAGTTTTTGTGTGCAGATAGTATATTGTTTGTGGATTTTCTGCTCAGTTTGGGTGCATGATCAATACGTTTTGGACCGTTGGATCGGATATGAACAACCATAATTGGTGCTGAACTAATCTAGGGATTTCCTAATCCTAAATTAGGGTTTCTAACCTATTTAAAGGAGGCTAAGAGGTTGTCAAAGGGAGTGCTCATCAAGGAGATTCAGGGAGACGACCCACACAAATCTACGAGAAAGTTCATGCTTTGCTCGTAGGCTCGTCCTTCAAGACAGTTGGAGTAGAAGATATGTTCGGGGAGTCGTCTGCTCTGTTCACGAAGATCGCCACAAGGTTGGTGAGTGATTTCATTGTGCAATCTTCTTCTTTCTTCTTGAGATGTCTGAGGGATTGGTTCTTGGGACAAATGAACCAATTAATATTGTAATCAATCTTTGTATCAGCGTATATAGTGATTGTGATTGGTCTAGATGACAAAGTCACCACATATACGAGTTTGATCTGTCTTGGTTCTTGCGGAGAGAGTGTGGTTCGTTATCTTCAAGTGGGTGCTAGTGTCGTTTCTGCGCTATTTTTTTTCCTAAAAGTTGGAAGATGTTGGTGGTATTTGTAAGTAACTCCGATCCTGATGGAGTTGTCACGATGGAGACAGTTAAAAATATTTTGTTAAACGAGAAGGTCCGACGTAAGTAACTAGAATCGTCGTAGGAGTTCGCTCTGATTTTTTTTCTACAGAAAGGGAAGGCTCATGTCACATTCGAGAACAAGAGGGGATTCTCGAGATCTTGCAAGGGTGGACCGCAAGAAATACTGCTATCACTATGACGAGAGAGATCATTTTAAACAAAACAATATAAAGCTCGAAGATGAGAAGGCTAAAGGCAAGGACGATCAGGTATAGGTGAGCGTTTGGTTTATTTGGTTCTCGCCGAATCGAAATAGTCAAAGCCGAATAAACCAAAATTCTAAAATCTAAAACCGAATCGAAATTAGCCCAAACCAAAACCGAACCAAATACCAAAACAGTTTATTTGGTTGAAAATTTTCTATTGTTTAATGGGTCGGGTCCAAAGTTGGAATCGTGGTTAAATTGTAATTTTTATACACACATTTGTTATATTTTAAAGTTGCGTTCAAAGTTGGACTAGTTGCCAAATTATAAAATTTGGACTTCCAAACATATATATATATATATATATATATATATATATATATATCCTTGGATAGAGCACCAGTCTTTGGTGGATATTTTGGGCGATCGAGATCACAGGGAGGCGGGCAGAGGTCTGTCTTGTCAGCACATCATCAGGAATGGAGCTTGGAGTCCGGAGTCCTATCGTCATACTGAGGAGCTTGGAGAAATTATTCACGGGATAGAGATTGACCCATCCCAGCCTGAGGATATATGGGTCTGGGATCCGTCTGACGTGACTGGAGGTACTACATCGGGGGAGTTCACCTTCCAGAGTGGCTACAACCTTATGCGTAGTGCCAATTCCCCAATTGGTGATTATGACTTCATTTGGTGTAAGGATCTGGCCAGAAAAATACAGCTATGTATGTATCGCCTGCTCCTTGGTCGTCTCCAGACCAGGAACAGAATCATCTCTTTTGGGATCCAGGTCCCCAATCAGAAGTGTGCACTCTGTGATTTGGAGGAGGAATCGATGATCCATTTATTTTTTGACTGTGGAGTCTCATGGGTCATATGGTCTGAGCAAAACCGTATGCTGGGCGGAGGTATTTCTGGCAGGTCGATTGGAGCAATCATCACGGGTATTCGAGATTGCAGAGGGCGAGACATGGTCTGGTTCAAGACTGCTAGGATTCGGCTAGCAGCCGCTGTCTGACATATTTGGCGGAGAGGAATCGGCGCATATTCGAGGGTCTTATCACCCCTTCGGTTGGTATCCTCCATAATTTGGAGTTTGATGTAAAAGAAATGGTCGACTGACGGGTGGGCGACCATCCTGTCTGTATGTTGTATGAGTATTGTCTGATTTTGGAATAAAATTTACCCTTTTTCCAATATATATATATATATATATATATATATATATATATATATATATATATATATATATATATTGTTATCATTAAAATATACACATTTTAATCACAAAATATGCATAAAAATGAGGATATTTACATAATTGCGTAAGTTTTATTTGGTTTTTCGTTTTGGACCGAAAACCAAAACTGAAACCGAAACTGAATAATAAATTTTAATATTTTCAAAACTTAAACCGAACCGAATCTCTTATTCGGTTCGATTTTTGGTCCAAAGCCAAATAATGCTTTGTTCACCCCTACGACTAGGTAGATTTCACGGCTATGAAATATCTCATCATCACAACAACCTATGCAGGGGAACCTTGTAGCACGTATCATGATGACGATTGGGTTATGGACATGGGATCATCATATCATGCCACTCTACAGAGGAGGATTAAGTCATTCTGAAAAGGTAGATTTGGACGTGAGAAGATGGACGACAAGGGGACTGCTGTATTTGTGGACATCAGTGATTTTCACTTGACAACGAAGCTTGACGAGAAGCTCGTTCTCAAGGGAGTTTATCATGTACCGAATATGCGCTATAATTTGGCATCGGTAGAGAAGCTGGTAGATGATGGCTGTCACAATGTGTTTGGGGATAAATATTAGAAGATTACAAAGGGTTCATGACTGCTGACTCGAGGAGATATATGTTGTGGTATATACATGCTCAAGCCGTTGAGGTGTACATACAGGTCACATGTATCAGATGATGGCTCGAGAGATATTTGACATGAGTTTGTGGATCGTCTCGAACTTGCTAATGAGGGTTTTTGAGTTGATTTGAGGGATGGAGATGATTCGGTTCGTCGGGACAAAGCGACTAATGAAGGTGCGTCAAAGTTTGAGGGTCGGTTTGTTGGTCACATGAAGCTGGTTGGTCTCCAGGTGGAGATCGTTCTACGGATCCAAATGATGATGTAGCAAAGCTTAACAGAGCGACATCGGTTTCAATATTTCGAAGCTAAGGAGGAGATAAAGGGTACAATCAACTCAAGATGAGACGTATATACTATTATTTGCACAGTTCAGGAAGAGGTGTGAGTCATCGACGACATGCACAATGTATGTTGTTATGCTCATTGATGCAGGTGTATGGGGGAGCTTCAATGTCGGACACAAAGGTGGACATGTTTTGGAGCATGAATCTCAAGAGAAACGTATCGTCCGCTTCGTTAGGCCAACCAAGGATGAGGAAGCTTGACAGAACGGTACACGTTACAAAGCGAAGACGAAGTCGAAGACATGCAAGCAACTTGTGGTGAGGCCGATGGTCAAAATTTTGGTCTTGGCCGAGTTATTGATGTCGATGAGATCCCAATTATTCGAGAGGTGCTACGCATGACAACTAGCGTCGACGTGGTGGTCGAGGAGATAGAGACGAAAATAGATGCAAAGCAACTTGAGGGATTCGAGATCAGTGACGAGGGGGAGCAAGAACTCTGTCAGGAACGACAGGTACAAAGTCCAATTGAGGAACCACGGGGCCGACATGTCTCATCAGAATGGAGGGGATTTGTTAAGTTTCCAGT
This sequence comes from Iris pallida, assembly GCA_029216955.1. Lineage (NCBI taxonomy): Eukaryota > Viridiplantae > Streptophyta > Magnoliopsida > Asparagales > Iridaceae > Iris > Iris pallida. The sequence continues at coordinate 16,552 of JANAVB010019808.1, read as the reverse complement.
CTCGATTCAAGGTATAGGAATAGTCTTGAGTGTCGTGGAGCATCGATAAGAGTTGTGACAAAGGTGAAGGAGAATCAATGGCTGAATCGGGGCTCAGTAGAGCCAAAATAGCAGCGACATTATACTAGACAATATATTGTCCGGTATATACTGAGCAGTCAGAACCTATCATGGAGTTCTCTGTGTGCATGCAATATACCGCCCACAAGTTTTCTGCTCAATTTGGGTGTTTGATTAGTATGTTTCGGACCGTTGGATCGGTTCTGAACGACCATGATTGGTGATAGACTAATCTAGAAATTTTCCAATCCTAAATTAGGGTTTCTTAACCTATTCAAAGGAGGCTAGGGGGGTGTCAAAGGGAGTGCTTATCAAGGAGATTCAAGGAGACAAATCCACATAAATCTATGAGAAAGTCATTGCTTTGCTCGTTGATTTGCCTTCAAGACAGTTGGAGAAGAAGATCCGTTCGGGGTTTCGTATGCTCCGATTAGGGAGATTGTCACTGGGTTGGTGAGTGATTTCATTATGTATTTTTTTCTTGAGATTGATGTGGGATAGGTTCATGGAGCAAATGAACCAATTAATATTGTAATCAACCTTTGTATCAACATATATATATATATAGATTGTGATTTGTCCATGTGACAAAGTCACCACATATACGGTGTTTGATATATCTTGGTTCTTGCGGAGAGATTGTGGTTTGTTATCTTCAAGTGGGTGTTGGTGTTGTTTCCACAGCAGTTTTTCCGATAAAGTACTTTATATAGCGTGTAAAACAATAAAAAAAAATAAAACAAAATGCTAGCATAGTACAAACTCTTAAAGTAAATTTATACTTGGAGGAGTTTGTTTATGCAAGTAGGATTTTTGGTATAGTTCACAAATTTATATTGTATTACTTGTTGAACTATGGAAGATAAATTAAATTGAACTTTCCTATAAAGAGAAGAGATGAGACCCATCTGGACTAGATAGGTCATAATTTTGGTTCCACCTTCATAATTGGCTCAGGGAGAGTAATAACAATCATTGTTGTGGTGGTTCCCATAAGGTTAGTCGGTACGATTAATTTTGCTTCAAGTCTTCAGTGCCATCTAGATAAATTAGATTTAGACCATAGTTTGCAGTATCGGCCGATATCGATACGGTTTGACACGTTCCGATTCGATACCGACCGATACCCGATACTGACTGATACCGACATTGTGGGTCTCTTTTCCGGTCAATTCGACAAAAAAAAGAACGAAAAAGATAAATAAACAAGGGTTTAAAGCATAATAAGGTTGTAAAAGCATGTAAAAGGAAAAAAATATCTATTGCATGTAAACCAATCGGTAAGGGTTACTATTTCATTTAATTTCAAAACAACTAAGAAATAACCCTGAAAATACTTAAAATTAGGCCTAAATGTATATAAAAAAAAATTTAGAATGTTAATAATTTATTAATAATTATTTGTTTCTAGTACCAAAAAGTCCGATACTCCAATCCGAAACCGCCGATACCGATACTCATAGGAATGGTCTGATACCGATACTGCAAACCTTGATTTAGACAAAGGTATTAAGTGCAAACGTATATTTCATCTGCCATTGTTTTGTAATGATACAATGAAATCATGGTTCTAACAAGTGAGCAAAATTTTCCATCCTCAAGAAAAACTTTATATTTTCATATTGCTTATCAATACTGAAAATTATTATCTCTGACAAGTATATCAGATTCATGAATGAGACAAAAACAAGCTCACGATGGGATTGGAAATTACCTGCCGCAACAGAATGAAAGACAAATCCAAACTATTGCACTTGTCCATGTCATCTCCTTATGAGCAACCCAAACCTGATATGACAAATTGTAACTATGAGACAGTATCCTACAACTTCATAATAGACAAGTTCATGGAACTACGTGCAATCAAAAGTGTCTAGAACCCGTGTTACTTGGTTATGTAATGGCTGTCGGCATCGAGAAGAATCTGATACAAGAAGTGTCCAAAACCTAATGAAGGGGCCTATAGAGGTAAATGTGTGTCCTAATCTTATGAATAATAATTGAGAAAATGTGATCCATAAGTCATGCAATTAACTAAATTAAACCTACATTGAACAAAACACTATCTATGTACCCATAGTTGTCAGATGCAAAACATGCACCATGAGACTCAAGCCTGAGAAAATAAAGTATAAAAACATGTATCGTTATCTCATATCATTTCTTTTTTTGCATTTTACTTCTGTGACTGCAAGGAGATGTCGAAGGTGTCGAGGAGTGCCGCGTCGAGAGGATTTTGTCAGAGAGGAGACGTGGACTGCATGACTGTGTCAAAGAGGACTGCGTTGAGGAGATATCGTCAAGGTGGACTGCATAATTGCGTAGAGAAGACACGGATTTGCTGACACAGTCGAGACAAAGTTGGTGGGAGTGGAAGAGGAAGACAACAAGCCATTTTGGTGGGAGAGGAAGAGGAAGGAGATTGGCTGGAGTCAAGTCGGTCGGCGACGACGTTGGTGGGTGAGGTTGGTGGTCTCCTGGAGTCGAATTTGAAAGAAAGAGATAATAGAGATGCTAGTAGCTTTTATGCTTGATGTACACCATGATATACAGAAGACCAGACATAGCACACCCAGTTGGCGCCGTTAGTCATTTCCTTGTAGATCCAGGAAAGGACCATTGGACAATCATCAAGTGGGTACTTCATTCTCTCCGAGGCACTTCAAAGTCTTGCTTGTGCTTTGGAGGTGGTAAGCAGGTATTGGACAGATGTACCGGTAGTATTATGGTATTAGGCGATATCAACTCCAGAAAGTCGACTTCAGGAGACCTATTCACTTTTGATAGAGAAGTTGTGTCAGGACAGTAAAGATTGTAGAAGTATGTTGCTTTATCCACTATGTAGAAGAATACCCAACACACTATGAAGGTCGAATGCATTGCAGCAACTGAAGGTTGTAAGGAGATGTATGGATGCAGAGGTTATTGAAGGAATTGAGCAAGGTATTTATGTTCTTCACGGCGAGAGTCATGTGTCATTCATCTAGCAAAGAACTAAAGTTTCCACTCAAAGGTATGGGTCTATGGACAGTTATAAATATACTACTATAGATACGGATACGGACACTATATGGTTTCTCGATACTGAATTCTTGAGCATAAATACGGTGCGGACACAGGTATAAACACACATATTCTACGTCTGTAAAAGTCTGTAAAAATATAGATCGTACCATTGTATCTTTTGTTAGTGAACAGGCTCTAAACCAATCCTACAATTGATGGCTGTGAAGGTAATTTTTCTTTCAATGTCTAAAAATAGTTCAAGTATGCCAAGCGCATGTCAAGCTATGTTTTGCTGGCCATGTCTAGCACCAGTGCAGACAACTATCGTGTTGGATAGAAGTCGGACACGGATATGGTCCACTGGAGGCATGTCAATGCTACCTAGAGGACAGGTAGATTAAACATATAGCAACATATTTGTCCAGCTAGCTCGTCTATGTTTTGCAATGCGTTTGTTGGTTCTAAGACAATACAAACACTTTGAAATTTGAAACCCTGTAGTCAGTCACTTGAAAGATGTTGATGACAGTTCTATAACACTGATCATTAAACAAAAATGAAAATAACACTTTTCCATAAATTCAAATGAATATTAAATGACATATTACCGATAAAACAACAGAATGTATAAAAGTGTCCACCAAGGTTGCAGTCATCCACCTGCATCAATGTTTTGCAGCAGTTTTCATTAGTTTACGCATGCAGCCGGCAATGGAGACAAATATAAGATGGTATATATGGAAAGTAGAAGAGCATCAATAGTCACATCTTGGACATGATTGGGAAGCAAGTAGGCAGAAGATCGGAACAGTATACCACAAAACTCACAATTAGTGGAACCATTTCATAAGCAAGCAGAAGAACATTGTGAAATATATACTGTAATACCCTAAAATTGCAGCCTAGCCTTGCTTACTTCCAGAACATTTATCTCATATTGAGTTAATATCTAGAAAATCCAGCATTGCCTTGACGAAGAATTCACAAAAGAGTAAGCTAACTAGCTCCTTGATCACAACATTCATAGGGCTCGTTGAGGTTTCCATATGGTAAACATATGTCCTATACAATGTTCATTAATTAGAGTCTAAAAAGCATGGACAATCTGAAATTGGCGCCGTGTATGCGTCACGTGGGACGCAAGGCTGACTCCAAAATACTATAACACGCAAAATGAATGTCATTCTCTGTCCCCGTGTCCATATTGCGTCGTATTTGTTTACGTTACGTGCAACATAGATTAGGTATTTTGAGAAGAATGTGTGGAATGTACTTATTTAGAGAATCTAACATTTGTTTAATGCAACCTTCAAATCTAAAGGTTTTTAAATCAGTAGGCGAATCCATCAGGTCTTATACACATTAACAAGTCTCGAACAATATATTCTCTCTCTGGCTTCGTCTTCATCATTGGTGGAAGGCCTAGTCCAGTTTCTTCTTCTCCTCATTGTCATGATGCCATAGATATGTTGTCAGGTCTTCCAGGTTAATGATGGGACTGATCATCAAGTCTAATGGTAACTCAAGGAAATAGGCATTGGTTCCCACTCTATTCAGTATCTTGAACAGTTGTGCTTTCTTTGAATGCTTCTTGTGACACAGGGAGTTGTTTAGGACGAATTCTGACAAGGACTTGATCTCCCTCCTTGAATTCTACATGTCGGTTGCTCCTTGTAGGATTCACTGCTGGCATAAATACCATCTTCTACAAACGTGTGTGTTACATGAAATGTAACTTCAACCAAAACTGAAAAAATTAGAGCAGTTCATATTGAAAAGGAAGAAGGTATTTCTGAGACTGAAAGTTATTAGTATTTGGGATCAACTTTCATCAAGAGTAGAGATTGGGAAGGATGTCTGTCATAAAATCTAAGGAGGGTTGAGGAGTGCTCAATGAATGCTGATTGCATGATATCCTTGAAGTTGGAAGAGAAATTCTATAAGACAACTGTAATACCAACAATGCTTTATGGATTAGAATGTTGGGCATTTAAGAAACTTGCCAAAAAAGTGGGCTTCGCTGAAATGAGAATACTAAGATGGATGAGTGTGAACATGTCGTTAAACAAGAAATTAGTGTTTTGAGAGGTAAGAGATATTGGGTTGTATCTCATATTCGGTTGAGCGCTTAAGGTTAACAGGGAGTTGGTTACAAAATTTAATCCCATATCGAATAGAAAGTTTGGTAGATAATTGGGATTGGTCTATGACCTAACAATGGATTTCTCCTTTTAGGTCCTGTGAGTCGAGTTCAATATCTTACATCATGGATCAACTCCGATTCACGTCCAACTGTGTTCCTAACAAGTGGTGTAAAAGTCCAAGGTTTTACGAGTTGGACTGATTTGGCGCTCTAGTTGCTTCAAGACAGATATAATGAACGTTCATGATGCGTATAATTGGATTATAAAGATTTACTTCTAAGGTGGAGTTAGGAGCATTCTCCATAACGTGGTCTATGTGCAACGGATCGAACCTAAGGTTTGAAAAACTATACGGATTGGCTTCAAAGGTGGGGCCCAGGGTACAACAAGACGTGTGGTTAGCACCCAGTAATGGTGACGATGAACTTGTCGGTTTAGCTCTGTGGTCAAATGGATCGAGATGACAATATGTTGGAACTCCTGGTTGTTTGGGCTCATCCGAATTCCGGATATGAGCTAAGGTGGAGATTCTTAGGTTATATCTCGCATTCGGTTGAGCGCTCAAGTTTAACAAGGAAGTTGGTTACAAATTTTAGTTCCACATCTGATAGAAAGTGAGAGTATGAGGTATAGATAATTGGGATTAGTCGAGGACTTGACAAAAGATTTTTTTTAAGTTATATGGGCCAATTTCAATATCATATCCATGGATCAATCCTGATTTGGATCCAACTGTGTTCCCGACAAGAGGTGGCATTTGAGGAAAACGATAACGTAAAATTATCTAGTGGTTGGACGTGCAACAAAGGCTAATAGATGCATCAATTAGGGGAGGTAGGATATTAGTTAAAGGAATTGAGATGGTAAATAAGGATATGTTTTATGATAATGTAATAGAAGACATGGCATGTACCATAGTTGAATGGAAGAAAGGTAAAAAAAGGATACATAGAGCGATATCCTTACCTAATGTGATCGACAATATGATCTTCTTCCTCATCTAATGTGGATTATTAGATCTAGGATTGCTTGCAAGTTAGATCCACGGGATCAATAATGAAAATTTGTTGTTGCCTATATTGTATGTGTTGAGAGCATTAATGGACTTTTAGTCCCACATCGGGTAGAATAATAGGGAGAGAAGTTAGCCTCTCCTATATGTGTAGCTCCACCACAATAATAAACAAACCAAGTATTCTACTAAATTTCTATTTGGTATCGGAGCCTCCACAAAATCCTAACCCTAGCCGCCATCCTTCTCCCTCTTCCCCTTCTCCCGCCGCCGACCCCTCCTCCCCTTCTTCCGCCGCCGCCACCCTCCTCCACCCGCCGTCGACCCCTCCTCCCGCCGCCTTCCTCCCGCCAACCGGTAGCAGCCCCCCCTCCCTTCGCCGTCGGCAGCAGCTCTGACTCCGCCACCGCTCTCACCTCCTCTCCCGGCCAACCCCCTTTCGGCGTCGGACTCCGCCCCTTTTCGTCGTCGCCAGCGTCGGCCCCCATTCCCCTTCTCCGGTCGCAATCATGCACCGGACATGAGCAGCGGCGATCGAGGATGCCGCTGAAGGAGGAACAATAGACATAGAAAGGAAAGTGACCAAAGGTGAAGACGGTCTCGATCTACCATCACCCTGCTGATGGAAGAGAAGAAGACGAAGATGATAGAGACGATCTACGGCAAGCTGACGGCCAAATAGATGAAGGCTTTGGTGGACGATCTCTTCTCCAGGAGGCTGACCGAGACTAGTTTCCGTCCTGCACACGCAGACATAGATCCTTTACCATACAAAATGGCAAAGTTGGAGAAACTGGAAGTAAAGTTGGAGGGTACTTCCAACTATTTGAAGTGGTTGCGTCAGGCGATGCAAACTCTGAAGACAAGAGCTTGGTGGGCTATGTGAATGACCAACCAAGGCACCTGAAGATCACTCCTTACAGGAGTTTGCTGTGTGGAAAATCGTCAACATTGTTGTAGCTGGATGGTTGACAGCCTCCTTGATCGACCAAGTGTCGGACAAGTGGAAGCAATGGAGGGAGCTGGTGATATTTGGATGACGCTGAAAGATATGTACTCAGGGACGGGAAATCCTATGAGGGTCTTCCAGCTGCAGGATGAACTTGATAAGGTGGTCCAAGAAGATAACACCATCTCTGAGTATGCGGCTCTGCTGAAGAAATATTGGTTAGATCTTGACCACTATGATCTCATTGGTGTGAAAGATGAGCAAATAGAACCGACATTTGCGAAACATTACCAGAAGTTCATGGAGTATATCTCGCGAAAAAGGATGATGAAGTTCCTGAAGGGGCTCAACCCAGCATTCGAGCAAAGGAGGAATGTGCTACTCGCACAACCCCATCACTAGAGGAGGCCATTGCTGCTAGAAACGCGGTTGAAGTTGATGTCTAGCACCACTAGCTCTCCGGGGGAGAAATTAGCTCTAGCAGTTTTTAACCCAAACCCTTCAGGAGGGGGAGGGTGCTACAACTGTGGAGACCCAGGACACTTCATCAGATTCTGTACGAAGTCTATGAGAGGCCAGTCCAACGGCCGTGGACGCGGCCATGGAGGGCGTAGGGGTGGCAGAGGAGGCTATGCTGGTGGCAGAGGTAATTATTCTGGAGGGCACAAGGCAAACCTGGCAAAAGGGGTAAATGAGAATCAGTCATCCGATATGACCCATAGTAAGAGAAAAATACTAAAAATGTGGAGGAACATGAAGCTTGGAACCAACGATAGTCGAGCCAACACCGCTGGGACATCGACTCCAACCACATCCGGGGGTAACATCACATACTATGCTAGTACAAGCACATGTATACCTGCTCATGCCCTTGCATCTACCCGCAAACCAGGAAGTCTAAATTGGATAATTGACTCTGAGACATCGTGCCATGTCACAGGTGTCCGTGGTGAGTTTCAAGATTACACTCACCTGATGACGCCTGAAAGCATTCAGACTGCTGATGGTACTGCTAGACCCATTGTGGGTAAAGGCACCGTTGAATGCACCCCTTCTATGAATCTTACTGATGTCTTGTATGCTCCATCTTTTCCTGTTAAACTATTATCCGTTAGTGCCATTGTTCTTCAACTTAATTGTGTTATTTTTTTTGACATTCTGAAGGTTATTTTTTCAGGAAAAGGGAATGGGAAGATAGTTGGGGACTGACACTTGGAATAAAGGGCTATGGTATTTGGACATGGGTGGACTGGATACAGCACTGGCATCACTGGTGGATGAAGCACAACCGGAGGAGTCACGAAGTACCGTAGAAGAAGAATTATTATTCCAACATTAGTGTATGGGACACTCTTCATTCAATCTACTGAGTCTGATGTTTTCATCTATGTATCAAAAGGCTAATAAACAAAAGTTGGTTTGTGATGCTTGTTGTAACCACCACTTTTCTAAAATGAGTAATTTTGAACTTTTATAAAAATTTATCGTTTAATATTAAATAATGATTTATAGTAAATTTTAATTAATTTAAATTTATTTAAATTAGTGTATTGTGATTTTGACCTTAGAACTGTTTAGCCTAGAGACTAACCATGACCCTGGAGGCCTAACCCGTGTGATTAGATTAGCTAATTACCACTTTTTAGGCTAAGGGTATTTTGGTCTTTTTGTGACTTGAATTATTTAGGATTTTGATTAATCGGTAAATTTTAGATTATTTTAATAATATTTAAATTGATGTATTGTGATTTTGGTCATTTTTCATATTTTAATATTTTGGGAATTTTTATATTTTAATATTGATTTTATGGAATTTGTTAAGTCGGGTTCGATTTTCATCTCGTTCCGACTTGTGTTTGTGACCCGGGTAGCTTAGATTCTAGTCGAGACCCCAAGATTAGTTAGGCATAGCCCGCAAACCTCACTAATTAAGTTAGTGTTATTAGACTATTCTCACTTGCTTAGAATGGTTAAATTAGAGACTTAAACTTGACCTTTTTGACCACAAACTTTGTCATGATTTAAGTTGACCCAAAGGAGACTTGTAGGGACATCTTGGACAATTCATATAGGCCCATTAGGGCATGTATGGACAGCCACCTATAGGGGGAGAGGTGTTCCTCTCTTTCATTTCACACTTGCCTCTTTTTTTCCCAAATTTGTTCTTCCCCAAACTTGATAGCTTCCCTCTTGATTTTGATATCCAAATTCCTCCATTCTTCTTCCAATCTTCTATCATTTTCTTCTCATTCAACCAAGGAGGAGGTGCTAACAAGGATTGGGAGCAAGGAGCAAGGAAGGGTGTCCATTTTGGAGGAGCTTTCGTGTCGGAACCGAGTCCTTTGAGTGTATCATTGGGATTTCACTTCCAATAGGTATAACCATCTCTCTATTTCAATTTTTCTTGCATTTTAGTTAGATTTGAATCCATAGGATCCACCTCCATGCATGTACAACCATTAGATTTTAATTTGAGGCTATTTGGAGTCCTCTTTAGGATGTTTGAATAGGTTTGGTGTCCTACTTGTGGAGTTTCCAATATAGGACACCCCATGTGTTTGTGTTTATGCAAATAGGCTATTTTGTGGTTTAATTTCAGTTTTAGGATGGTTAGAGAGTGGATTGATCTTAGTTAGGATGGTTAGAATAAGTTTTATTTAGATAGCTATGTTGGTATCCAAGTATCTTGGCCTACATGTGTTTTTTTTGTCCAAAACAACCCAAATTCATAATTTTTATCCACGTTTTTAGTAGCCAGAGCAACTTAGAAATGCCACAACTCCTAGCTTAAGACTCTGATTAATCTCCGTTTTTTTTAAAAGAAGCGTATCGAAGTTAGCTTTCCAAATATATATATTAATAAGCCAAATTCGTTCTAGAAATTTCTGTAAAACTGTTTGAGTATCAGCTGTCCGAAAGATGAACGCGTTTCGGTGTTTTCGCGATTCCGGGAGCTTCCGACACGAAAATGCGATCCGTTTGAAGTTTCGAAAAGCTAATACGAAGGGCTACAACATACTTTAATCTTAAAATTTAGTGAAGGCCCAATTGGTACAGTATTGGTTTTAAGTAAAAGAGTGACTATGCGACATAGGCATTTTGTGTAACCTATGAGCCTAGTATGGATATCATGTGAATGTAGGTATCATAGGTTGTCAAAAATATGTATGATATAGTACATATATATATATATATATATATATATATATATATATATATATATATATATATTATTGTTATGTAATATATGTTAGTATAGTGTGTGTGTTTGAATGAGATAAGGATGTGTGTGGTTAGTGGAGAGAAGTAAGATTGATAGAGGATATGTGCTAGTGTGTTTGATGTTGTATAGATGGTAGTATAGTGTGTGTGTTGTGAAGGTGAGAGAGTTGGGAGGATCATGCCATCCTATTTGACTTGAGGCTAGTGTAGTTTGTTGAGTGATTTGTGTTTTGGTTGAATGGTAGTGTGTTTGTATATAGATGTGTGTGGGTGTGTTAGAAGATAGGTGGATTTGGTATATATGTTTGTGTGTGTGTTAGTATTGGAGTGGAGAGAATTTAAATGTTGTATGTATGGATAGTTTTAGTGTTAGAATCTATGTAGAGGTTAGAGATATCTTAGAAGTTAGATAGTGATATCTTGTATAAGTTAGATAATTAGTTGTGTTAGTCTATGTTATTGTTAGTTAGAGATGACATATGTTAGTTGGTTAGAGTTAGAGATGATATATATACATATATGTTATGGTTAGATATTAGTTAGTGGATGTTAGTTGTGTTAGGTTTCTAAGTTAGAATAGATGGTTAGAAGTTATATGTTAGAGTTGGTTAGTATCTTGTATTAGAGATATAAGTTAGGATATAGAGTGATATCTTGAGATACCATAGTGGTATCTTAGGATATTTTGGGCTATTTGCCTATTACCTTAAGGTAATGTATTTACCTACAAGGTAAAGGAGACTTACCTACAAGGTAGAGAGGGTTTACTTTATACTAAGGTATTAGATACTAAGGTATTGTCTATCTAATATTTTAGGGTGGATGGTTAGAGGCTAGATATTTAAGGTATTAGTATTAGAGGTTAAGGTATTAGTTTCCAACCAAGGTAATGGTTTATCTTACCTTAAGGTAATGGGTTTACCTTATTACAAGGTAAGGTATTGGGTTTACCTAGGTAACTAAGGTTAGATATCTAAGTTATTGGTTAGCTAGTAGCTTAGGATAGATATTAGATATCTAAGATTGGTATCTTGGTAGTTAATGTATTTATACCTAGACTAAGGTATTGGGTTTACAACTAAGGTATTGGTATTAGGATATCAATAGGGCTAAGGTATATGGTATCTTGGGATAAGATATAGGTTGGTATCTTACTAGTATCTAGTATCTACGTTAGTTGTCTTAGGATGTAGATGAGTGGGTATCCTAAGATACAAATCAGTATTTTAGAGGGTAAAAGTAGGATTTTGGGGTAAAATCTAAGATGGGGTTTTGATTGTTAAGATGGGGTTAGAAATAGGTTGTCTTGGTAGGTAATGGTTAGATAAGGATAGTTTAGTCTAGTTTTGACCCCCGTTGACCAAGAGTTGACTTTTTGACCAAAGTCAACTACGAGTCAACACTTTACCTAGAATTGACCCAAAACCAAACCAGAGTTGATCAGTTGACTGAAAGTCAACTGTTAGTCAATATTTGCCTAGTTTGATCTAGGGTTGACCTAAGTTGACCAGAGTTGACCAGTTGACCCAAAAGTCAACCTTTGACCCAGATTGACCTAGTTTGACTTGGATTGACTTCCTGTGACCTTGTTTGTTCTAGTTTGGCTCAGTATGACCTAGTTTGGCCCAGTTTGACCTAGTTTGACTTAGACTTGCATATCATGATTTGATTAGCTTTCCTTTCATTATTAAACCCTGTTTTGACTTATGATATCTCATCTTTAGATCTGTGATTACTCTGAGCATCTGTTCACCTTATCAGCTCAGGACCGCAGGCGAGTACATTCACTGATAGTTTTTATTGTCTTGATATCTGTTATATCCGATTCAGTTGCAGTGTCTTACTTGATTCCTGACACGATGGTTCACGGACTAGTATACGTCGGATCCTGTCATAAGATTGTTCCTGGATTACTTGGTATATTGGTACATTACTCGACTTGTTACCTGTACTTGTATAGACATGGACTTGGGAGTGGGCTGGCCTCCTGCTCTTGAGTCCCGTATCATGACTTGTCAAGTCCGGATCCATTATACTATTCGGAGATGGGGAGTTATTAGTGGTTGTGTGATCAAATCCCTACTTGTTCTTCACACTTGTACTTGTTACTTGTTCATAGCTATACCCTCGCCTCACGACGGGTAAAGCCTGACCCTACTTGTTCATAGCTTTCTATGGTGGCCGGCCTGATCCTGCTCCGTTGTACACTTGTTCATAGCCGGTCAGATGGAAAGCCTGATCCTGATTCCTAAGCCGATCACATAACGCTCTAATAATTCATGGCACATTTTATATTTATTTTATTACATCATATATCCTACTCAGTTCTACATTCAGTACTTTTTTCACCATGTTATGATATTCAGTACTCACATGTTCTACATGATCTTATGCTAAACCTTGATTGGAGGCTAAGTTCTGTTCGGGAGAAGGGTTACAACTCCGGTCCTTATTTGGTTTACGGGTTGTAACTCGGCTTCCGAATAGCTCCCAAGTCATCCTATATCTTTGTCTTGTATTTCATTATAATTGTCTCTTATAGAATTTGTCAATTCATATGGAACTGCTGTTAGTGTTTGTACTTGCTCATTTTTCTAACAGGATACCGTTGATATATTACAGATGATTCTGAGGCAGACTGCTCGACCTACTATGGGGTCGAGATAGATGGAGACTTAGTCCAGGACTGTGGCCTGATAGTTGAGCCACTAGACTTTGCACACCCGGACTAGTATAGCTTAGTTAGGTTTGCCTGGACTGTGATCCAACTAGTGTTTTCAGACTGTAGTTTTTACATTATATTTTGAGTTTTTGTGATGTGTTTATACTCTGAGCTTGTGTTGGATCTTGAACTTTTTTCCAGTTTTTCCTTCTATCATATTTCTATTTCGTGCTATCTATCCTAGTTTGTTCTTGTGATTGAGTTATGCCTATTATCCCTCCGTACGAAGATGACATGTACCCTTATATTTTGTCTAGTTGTAGTATTTATAGACGACCTATACAGCGTTCTACCCGCCGATTCTGCGACGTAGACTGGACGTAACCACGTACTCGTGCCCCTACCTTGGGTGCGGGTCGTGACACTTGTGAACTTGGGAAACATATCAGAAGCTCTTATGTGAGTTCTGGAAATAAAAGTTTAGCTGCTTTTGATATGATACACTCTGATATGTGGGAACCTTATCCTACAACTGCTGTTAATGGTTTTAAATGGTTTGTCACCTTTATTGACTGCCACACTCGTGTTACCTGGGTATACATAATGAAGAGTAAGAGTGATGTCTTTGCATGCTTTCAAGACTTTCATCGCAGGGTTACAACACAGTACGGTGCTAAAGTGAAGATTTTGAGATCTGACAATGGGATAGAATATACCAATAAGGATATTGAAGAGTACTTATCAGCCAATGAGATACATCATCTTTATGTGCCTATACACCAGCACAAATGGCGTGACGGAGCGGAAGAATAGGCACCTGTTAGAAGTGGCAAGGTCAATGATGTTTGCGATGAATGTTCCAAAATACTTGTGGGGCATGCCGTGTTGACTGCTGCATATCTCATCAACAGGATGCCCTCTCAGGTGTTAGGATGGAAGACACCGTTTGAGATGCTTACAGGTGAGAGCAAGTATATTGTTCCTCCAAAGGTATTTGACTGTGTATGCTTCGTGAAGGATAATAGGCCTGTAGTGGGGAAGTTGGACACTCGGACAGTGAAGAGTCTTCGTTGGCTACTCAGGGACTCATAAGAGATATTCTTGCTGGAGTCCTGTGGAACGAAGACTCTTTGTGACCATAGATGTTACAATCAGAGAGATGGAACCATACTACCACAATGGTTCAGGTGAAGGTTCTGCATTTGGTGACACACTTAACACAGGAGGTGTTAGGAGTGAGGGAAAGATGGTCCCAAGCGTGATTGTCGAGTTAATTCCATGCCCAATGATAAAAGTTGGTTCAAGGAAAGAAGGGAGATAGCGAGGATGAGAAAAGTGATGAGGATGCATACAATCAGGAGGAAAGAAGTGATGCTCCAGTATAGGGGGGGAACAGACTACAGAACAATCTACATCTACGGAGCTCGAAGTCTACAGAAGAAGAAAACAACAGTCCACTACTGTGCCTATTGTCCCTACTGTGCCATGTCCCTCACTTAACCCTGTCCCAACCCCTGAAGATGCGCCTTCCGTACCGGATCCCTCTGATTCGGATGCGGATCCCTCTGATTCGGACGGTATGATCTCTCCTCCACTATCTCATATTCCCTTAAGAAGATCTTCTCATAGTAATGCGGAAAGATCTCATATTCGTTATGGTTATGAACATGATATTGTCCATTTTTATCCTACTCTAATTTATTTCCTACTTATGGAGCATTCATTGTATCGTTAGACACCACCTCTTTGCCTAAGTGTTGGCAGGAAGCGAAGGAAGATCCGAGGTAGAAAGCTGCAATGTTGGAGGAACTTGGGGCACTGGAAAGAAATGTGGCATGGAAACTTGTTCCATTACCTGAAGGAAAGAGAGCAGTTGGATGCAAATGGGTCTTCACGGTAAGAAGACGCCAGAAGAAAGGTGGAGCGATACAAGGCAAGATTGGTTACAAAGGGATTCACTTAGTCCCATGGCATCGACTATTGTGAGACGTTTGCTCCTGTAGCAAAGATGAGCACTGTGAGAACCCTGGTCTCTCTTGCAGCAAACCGTGGGTGGCAGCTTCATCAATTAGATATAAAGAATGCCTTTATTCATGGAGATCTACAGGAGGAAGTATACATAGAGACCCTCCTGGATTTTGCACGAAGCAGTCAACAGGAAAGGTGTGCAAGCTGAAGAAATCACTGTATGGACTCAAGCAATCTCCTCGGACATGGTTTGAAAGATTCAAAAGCTGTCACGGGCATGGGATACAGCCAGACCAATGCAGATTACACAGTCTTCTTCCGACATGCGAAAGGCCACGTCACCATCCTTGATGTATACGTAGATGATATAGTGATCACAGGTGATGAGGAGGAGAAGATTACCCAGCTAAAGTCGAAACTTGTCAAGGAATTTGAAGTAAAAGACTTAGGAATGATGATGTATTTTCTCGGGATAGAGGTAGCTCGAGGAAGAGATGGGATCGTCCTCTCTCAGAGAAAGTATATACTAGACCTGCTCACAGAAACTGGTATGCTGGGATGTTGTCCGGTAGTCACTCCAATTGATCAGAAAGATAAGTTAGGAGCAGAGCCAGGAGAGCTGGTTGATCGTAAGAGATATCAGAGACTTGTAGGCAGATTGATTTTCGTTCTGATATCATTTGCTGTGAGTGTAGTGAGTCGCTATATGCATGATTCAAGGAAGGACCACATGGATACAGTTTTCCATATTATGAGATATTTGAAGGGGGCCCCTGGAAAAGGGATATGGTTTAAGAACAATAGACACCTTAGCATTGAGGGATACTACGATACAGATTGGGCAAGTTGCATGGATGACAGAAGGTCTACCTCAGGGTATTGTGTATTTATGGGAGGTAACCTAGTCTCATGGAGAAGCAAGAGACAGTTTGTGGTAGCCCGATCGACCGCTGAAGTAGAATATAGAGCTATGGCTCTGGGAGTGTCAGAATTGTTGTGGGTAAAAGCATTGCTGACAGAGTTGAAGCTGGACCAGGGAACACCATTGCGTCTTCTGAGTGACAGTCAAGCATCACTGAGTATAGCTAACAAACCAGTTCAGCATAACAGAACGAAGCACATTGAGATCGATCGGTTCTTCATCAAGGAGAAGCTAGAAAAGGGATACTAAAGCTCGATCATGTTTGCTCAGAAGAACAAGTCGCAGATTGTCTTACTAAGGGGCTTAATTCATTAAGCCTTTCTAAACTATGTAACAAGATGGGGATAATTGATATCTATCGTCCATCTTGAGGGGGAGTGTTGAGAGCATTAATGGGCTTTTAGTCCCACATCGGGTAGAATAATAGGGAGAGGAGTTAGCCTCTCCTATATATGTGTAGCTCCACCACAATAATAAACAAGCCATGTATTCTACTAAATTTATATTCTATGATTCACCATTGGTTTTTAGATTGGCCGAGCAGTTGTCATATACCACAAAACTTAGCAACAACAAAAGCCCTAGATCAAGGATGACATCACGAAGC
>JANAVB010019807.1:50000-100911 GCA_029216955.1 Iris pallida | reverse complement strand
ACGTCCTATACCAAACCGATAGACCGATACTAATCTGATACACTAGATACTAAGTACATCTAGCATCTCTGTGGATCCACAAATTACTGCACGATAGTACCAACGACTCCAGTTACATCCGGTTATTGGTGAGTACATGATTACATAGTAATTCTGTTAGTCTTGTGATACAGATTTTTACTCTCTCATGCTACCAACGTCACAACTTTTCGAGTGCTGCTCCCTCTAATGATGATGAACACAAAAACCAACGTCACAACTTTTATAACTTGAGTCAATTTCTTTACCCTATATGAAAATTTATGTTGTCAGAAAGATGGCTCCTAGGACTCGTCGAGGTGGTGCTGCTAGTCAAGGAAGGGGTCGAGGCAAGAAACCCTTGGAGGTCGACACGGAGGAAGTCTCCGTCGTCAAACAAGAGCCGGTGACTGTCAAGGAAGAACCGATGACCATCAGAAAAGAGATTGCTCCCAAGCTTGAAGCTAAGAGGATCCACCGTCAGAGAGTAGTAGCATCGGGACCGACCCTCCTATCCCTACAGAAGACCTCAACCAGATTGAGCCTTCGTATGCAAAGTGGCTGATAGAATGGTACATGCCTCAACGCAACTATCATCCCTGGCTGTGAGGATTCATCGTCTGACTTGTGGTCTTTGTTGAGGCCAAAGTCGATTTTCCTATGTGTTTTATTTGTGAAAATTTTGGAATACAGTAGAAACTCTATAAATTACTACCGATTATTTAATAAACTCTCTAAGATAATATTTTGGCCGGTCCCGACTCGGGGATAGGGTGCTAAATTAATAGTTCGCTAAATTATAAGATAATACATTTTTGATAATTTCTTCAGACCCCATATAAAATATAAATTAATAATTCCTTATATATAGCATATTACATGAATGATTATGAAGGTTTCTTGAAAAATGACTCAATTGTCTTTTGTTTTTTGTTGAAATCAATTTCTCCTTGAATCTCTCTCTAATTTTCCTTAGCATGGTAAGAACTTCTGGTGTTGTTTTCTCATAGCTCAACAAGAAATTGTTCAATGTGATTGCCGCTTTAATAGCTTCGTTTCGCGAAGGGGGCTCCATTGTAGAACTTTCATCATCTTCTTCATCGATATCATCTTTATTAATTTCAATAACGCTTTCAATAATTTCTTCATCAGTCAACAACTGTGCAACTACATTTTCTTCTGGGTGAGTCAGAACATCTTCGACATCCATTGCATTGCGATAACCCAACTCTTTTAATTAATAAAATTTAATTAATATATAATTAATAATTATTAATTTATCGATTAATTAATAACTCTTTTAATTAATAAATTTTGGTGGTCCCAAGTGTATTATTTTATAGAGTTTCTACTGTATTTGTGCTATAATCGGTCGTCAGGATTAGATATTAGGTTACTGTAACTGGCCAACTCTTTCCTATATGTTTTGGAATATTTGTGAAAAATTTGGAATATTTGTGCAATGATCGGATTATAACGATGGATATTAGGTTACTCTTCCGGATAACTGATGTCTATTTTATATTAATTTGGTTTGGTCTATATGTTTCTGGGATAATTGGTGTGCATTAAATTCGTATGTGCATATTTTGGTCTATGTAATTCTTGGATAATTGGTGTGCATAATATATTTGGTCTATGTGATTGTTGGATAATTGGTGTGCATTATATATTGGTTTGGTTTATGCAAATTTTTGCGAACAGCTAAAAAGCAGTAATTTTTTTTTCAAAATATCTCAGTTAGCGACGGACTTGTGACCGTCTTGCGACGGATGTTTCCAGTTTCCGACGACTTTTCGACGGTTATTCCGTCGCTAACTGGATATTTGAAAATTATTCTCAGGTAGCGACGGATGGTCGACGGACCATCCGACGAGCTGATTTATTGTTCGAGGACGATAGCGACGACATATTCGTCGCCCGTATTCTGGAAATAACAAGAATTTCCAGAACAAGGTCGACGGTTAATCCGTCGCTATGCGGTCGATACGTTGCGACGGCATAGCGACGACTTATCCGTCGCCAAGTTGCTGAAAATGACATGACCAGAAGCTGGTCGACGGTTTTTTCGTCAGCAGACCGTCGCTAATCCGTCACTTAATATCGACGTTATCGACGGATTAGCGACGCAACGATACGATCTGATACGCCGTTACGACGGGTTACCGACGGAAAGTTACGTCGCTATTTCCTACACAGTTAAGTACTTAATAGTTGAAATGGACAGAAATCCGTCGGGAACGTGTCGCTAAGTCTTCGTATTGTGACGTCGACTATCCGTCGCTATTCCGTCATGTGACGACAACTTAGCAACGGATGGTTATTAGCGACGAGCTGATTGCCGACGGATGTTTTTGGCCAATATCCGTCGGCAATCGATCGCTAATTGTAATTACCGTCGTCTTAGCGACGGATTCGGCCGTCGCTAATCGATAAATTTTGGTAGTGATTGCCATCACTGGACTAACATATCCCATCAGAATAATTGGATTCTTCAAACCTGTATCACATCAAGATTTTTCAAATTTTATATATCTAGATCTAGAAGATGCAAAATAAAACAGAAAATTTATGGATAGCCCCAGGGATACAACAATTAGATATACATGCCAATCTGGTAGATCAATTGTCACCATAGTGAAAGAGGATGTAATCCTCGAACAGGCAGGAAACTGCGTGTTTTCCACACAAAAACACTTGTGGTTATGTAATTACGCAGATCCAATCTTCATCATTATGGCTTCTTGCAATTAAAATAAGAAATATATGGTAAGATGCTTACCGTAGGCCTCTTTCTTCATGTCACGTTGGAAGGAGCATACATAGAAACAAGAATTTAGGTCAAAATTGGTAATACAGATGAAAAATGAAGTGAGACTAATCAAAAGATCACTTTGGTATTTAAAGTCTTCAAAAATGTGATCCAGAAATCTTTAAAATAGAAGCAGCTAAAATTGGATGTTATAAAACAACAACAAAGCCTTTATCCAAAATGAATTGGATGTAATCGTACTGATAATAATACCTGCAAAAGAATCTGAGTCATTGACCAACGAAAACCTGACATAACAGCAGCAAGTGTAACAAAAATGAACCCCCAGAAATCAAATTCAGTCTCCTTGGCAACTGATGGGCTTTGTGTCAGTCAGCAGGCTATCATTTATAAGACTCGTAAGATATTAAGATGTGAAGTATGAACAAGTTTTACCTGCATGTTAGCAGACAATCTGAAGTTAAGTAACACAAATATTGAAGTGAGAAACAAGCCAGAATTAAATGCATTCTGTATTGCCAATGCTGCTAAGCTGAAAATAGCACATTTGTAGCTTTTGGAGAATCAAAATTCATGAGGTTACTATTAAGTAGAAAGTGAACATGTCTAATTCTTAGAAAAGGTGAAGAAGTTCCCATCGAACTTTTACTACTCCCGGGCCTGCCTATTTTGTCAGGCTGACCAAATAATTAGCTGAGTTTTTCAAGTCAGCTACTCTCGGGCCTGCCTATTTTAGGCAATATTCAGAGAGTAACTCTTTTCTAAGCAGTAAGCAAACTAAGTTAAATAAGATTGGAAAAATATTTCTGATGGACTTACCATTCGGATTTCCCTGATCAAAGTTCGGAAAAGAGCAACGACCTCTGATGACACTAGTTCTCTGGTACATTTGTAGCTCTTTATCTGTAGTACCACATTACTGCTACAAATAGAGCAGTTTAAGTAATTAATAGGAAAATTAAAGCAATATTTTCCAGTATAAGTCTTTTGGGTGAATGGATGACTTCAGTCATAGCAAATCATCATTACTCTCATAGAGGGTTATAGATAGTAATAAACTATTAATACAAACAATCGGAGGCAGCCAGCCTAAGTCAATACTGACTCCAAGGGGAGACATTACAATTTTTTTCCGAATTACCAAGGAAAAGAAAACATTAATTATGCAAGAATGAAACGTTTATATTGAATTTAGATTTATATGCACTAAAGCTCTTTTCAATATCAACCTAGTCCCTTGTAAAAAAATTTCTAAACTCTCAAGTAAAACAAAGTTAAATAGAACACTAATGTTAACAACACTTAGCGAACTACTTAATCAAGGGTCTAGGAAACAAATCCTCACCATAATTACAAATAGAAGATAGTAAAACACACAAAATAAACTTTAATTGTTTTCTAGGACATGGTGCTCAGTGTCGATAAAATCATTACATAGATTAACATATCGATAATTAACCACAGATAAGTTTAAATAATAGAAAAACCTTTTCATTTACCTTTACATTTTATTAGAAGAAAATTCATGTTGCAATAAGATAGATCCATATCCTCCAAATTAACCTTTCGCACAACCATAATATACCTTCCGTATTCATATCCAAAGAGAAGAGTAAACATGCTGGTACTCTAGTAAATTAACTATCAAACTGAAGTAACTAAAAAAAACATACCAAGAATGAACAGAGCTGACACACACATGATATCACATGTAACTTAAAGATCACATGTTGACTTTTTTTTGCAACTTGAATTTTATGAAGAAAATCAATGACTTCCATTTCTGCATGTCTGGTAGCATATAAAAAAATTCAACAAAACGGGAAGCTCTAGAAGTTGCCACATTGTTATATGCATAAATCCTTTTGTTTTGATTTTGAAGGATACTAGGTTATTGGCATGGAATTCTATAATCCTCCCTTGTGAACTCTTCCGCCTAAAGACTTGCTTTGTCGTATGTGTTTTCATCATTTCCTCTTTAAAGGCATATACCACTGAATTCTATTTACTGAAACATGGAGGTTCTGCCACAGCTTCCCCCTCAATAGAACCATGTTCAAGTGAAGGAAAATTATATCTTCTATACCCCCTACTCATCTACCAAATTTATCAAAACTTTCAGCAATGCTAGACCAACAAAATTTGGTGTGCCAGATAAAAATACGATATCATAGAACTCCAGTCAACCTCAATCTTCAAAATAAATGTCTCCATGCTCCAGGCTCTAAACTCTCCTATAACAATATTAACAAAAACAACAACAAAAAATTAAAAAAATAACCCCAATATCTCAACAAAAATCACCCAAGCAGCCAAATACCATTATTAACGCATTCCTATAAATGAATTGTACCATGGTAAACAGCTCCAAACCCACCCTTTTGATATATTGAAGTGAGGACTGGACTACAGGATTCAAGTAGGAATCATGGGTATCGTGAATGCTGGACTCCGAGAAAATTATATCTGCAGACTATCGAACATTGCTAATATTCAGTGTATATATAAGAGATTTGGTCACACATAGACTATGCAACTTATTTTATCCCGAACTACTTGTCTAGCTGTTGGTTGCAACATTGAGATGGAGCCGAAGTTTCATCAAAAGAAACTGCTGAAGTTGTTGGATTAGTTGTTTTAGTGCCCTTCTTTGTTTACATTTCTATTGTTGTATGTGAGTTTTTTATAGACCATAGACATATAAAAGGCTCATAACAACAGGGGTGAGCTTGGTCGGGCTCCGACACAATACAGGTGTCAAACAAATCATATTTTTCATGTTAACTAGATGTTCTAATCAATTAAAATCCCTAATCATCAAGTTCTCAAATCGGATATATTTGATTTCATCAAAGAGCTCCCAAAAAATTAGTTCTTTAATTGACAGCATGAAGCATAACATTTTGGACCATCGGGAAATATTAATATTAATAGGGGATAACAAGTATAGAAATTTAGGTCTATTCGGTTTCACTAAAAGAGACCTAACAGTTAGTTTTTTTCTTTTAATCAATAGCATGAGTGTGAAAAATTAGTATATCAAGAAATACAAAAATACACCATAAAATGACACAATCGGCACAACCTTTTGGGGTCAAAGACGGCACAGAAGGCGAGGCGGAACTCATTATCGCTAACGAGAACCACACCGGAGCCCAGCGAACACAGATGCTCCAGTATCCTGATATTTTTGCTGGCCTTAACGGCATAACCGACGATGGAGTCGAGCCTCTACAGGGCCTTCGCCATGGCCTCCTCCACCATGACAGCCTTAACGGAGAGGTGGCATCAGAGGAGCGACTGAAGCAGAGGTTGGTGGCGGGTGGTAGGTTCGGGGATTCAGATAGGACTGCTTTTAGGGTTAGGGTTAGGGTTAGGGTTTTACTTCTGGTGGTGGAGAGGGAGAGTGACGAATTATGGGTTGGGGTTGGGGTTTAGGAAGGAAAGGATATGAGGTTGGTGGTGGCCGACTTTGGAGGGTTTTGTCTCTTTGTTCTCTTTGTTAGGGTTTTAAACGAGGAGGGGAGTGGATGGTGGTGCTGGAGTCTGATCGAGAGAGAAAGGGTTTTGATTTCTCCCAAAATAAAGATCGATGTGTGTGATCCAACGGTGGAAGTTTCTGTTGAGAGAACCAACGGATAGGAGAGAATAAGATAGAGGGAAAAAAATTACAAAAAAAATGGTAATGAGCCGCCAATATTTGACATTCCCGCCGAGATTATTTGGGACGGTCCTAGAATTTGTTTGGGACAAAAAATTATAATAGTCCCAAATAAGAGACATATTTTACAATCTGTCTCAGATAATACTATTTTGTTGTTACCAAAAACATATCCGTCCCAAAAACTAAAATTTTAGGACGTTTCAGACTAACGTTCATAATAGCGTCGTCCCAAAAACCAACTTTTTTTGTAGTGATATATATATATATATATATATATATATATATATATATATATATATATATATATATATATATATATATATATATGAGTAATGTTATTCGTACCTCCAAATTGTCCTTCTAATAAATTTCTCCTTATGTGACAGCTGACATAGCATGATAAATAATATTATGTGTTATCTGACATGATCGATGGCATAGTAAATTTTAACCCAAAAAATTAATTACTCAATTAATTTAATATTAATTAATGTTAATATTAATATTAATTAATGTTAATATTAATATTAATTAATGTTAATATTAATGTTAACGATAATATTAATTTAAATGTTAACGATAATGTTAACGTTAATTTTAATGTTAAAAAAAATTAACGTTAATTTTAATGTTAATGTTAATATTAATTTTAAAATTTGCCACGTCAGCTGTCACATAAAAAAAAGGACGACTTAAAAGTACAATTTGGAAGTACAAATAGCATATATATATATATATATATATATATATATATATATATATATATATTATAAAAATATTGTCCAATTATTGTCAAATATATGTTCCACTTCATGTGGTTAAGATGGAAGGTATTATTATTGTTTGGTTAAGTTTAATTTTTCATGGTGAATATATATAACAAACATCACTTACGTAAGTTCTGGTGGGTAAATAAAAATGGACTATTGTACCTCTCATCGATAGTATCCCCGTGTCCGACCCCATCCTTCCATCGGCCAACTTTGAGCTTGTCGAGCCTAATCTGCCTCGTCGTTTCTTTTTCTAACGAACTCCAATCTCTCCTGGAATCAACAAAAAACAACAAAAATCCGAGAAGGCCCCTATGAGAGGATCCAAGGAGAGCTACTACTACTATTTGTAGGCCATTTCCGCGTGTCCATATTCATGCCGTGTCGTATCCAGTAGTGTCCCTATATATTAACTAACCTTGGCCTTCGTCGTGTCGGTCGTCTCCCTCGCCTTCTCGTCAGCGGTGTCCTTCGCCTCCTGCGCGGTGCTGGAGTCCTTGCACTCTCCTGTCCTCTGCATTGTGCCGTCCTTCGTCTCCTTCACCTTATCTTCTGCAGCAGTGTCCTTGGTCTCTCCGGCCCTCGTAGAGCTGATGACTCCGCCGCAGATCTCGCGCTCGGCACGGGACTCGGCCAGCTCGTCCGCTGCCCTCCTGGCAGCGGCCTCGGCTGGCTCCACTCTCGCATCTTGGCTCGAAGACATGGTGATGATAACTAATTAAGCAGAAAAAAAAATATGTTGAAAACTTTCTCGTTCTTCTCCAACTCTATAGCAGAGCCTTGTTAGCAATTCGGCAAACGGAAAAAATTCGGGACGGCAAAAGTACGAGTATAAATCGGCTTAGTACAAATAAAATACGTTCAAAAATTCGGTCAAATGTTCGAAAAATGAAAAAATTGAGGTTAGAAACTTTACATTCTTAAATATGTTGTCAAATTTGGTTAATTAAACAGGTTCCGAGCATGTTTGTTGTATCAAATTTGTCAATAATTTATACAGAATATGTTTAAAACTTCGTATGCTTAAAATTTATTTACTGATTTGGATCTGTCAAAAGTACGCAAGTATTATACGTTTATGAAAGATACGAAAAAATTCGCGTATAATACGAGTTTTATTCGGGTGATTGCTAACAAGGTAGCAGAGTGCATGATAGAGAGTTTGTAGTGTGTTTATAAACTGGTAGCAGAAGAGAGCATGGCACCGAAGCTAACGACACGTGTCCAGTTTCTCGACACGCGGGCAGACATTTGCATGTACACTTGCAGAGATATTCATGGGCTGTATGTCGTGTCCGTTTTATAAGTAGAGGCTTAAACGAGTGAAGTTACATATTTAATATGGAAAAAGTAATGGCATTCCTCTAAAAAAACAAAAAATTTGAAAATTTATGAAATGTTCAAAAATTGTAAAATTTTTATAAAAAATTTACCGCAAAATAAAATTTTATCGCATATCCAGAATTAGCGAAAAATAATAAAGGAGGTTCTGAATGACCTTTTTGTCCTTCTAATTTATTGAAAACACCCCCGAACTCTACTCTTCAAAAAAAATATTTCAATACTTCCTCTTCTTCCATACGTCGCTCAGATTCGAATCTAGGTTTTCTCCTCCAAAATTTTCAAACCTTACTTCAAAAACTCGTAGAAAAATTTCAGAAAGACGGACAAACAGTAAAACTATTAAAACGGAGGTCCAAACATCATTTTTTTCGCAATTCTAAAATTTCGAAAGGCCGACTAATGAAAAAATTGTTAATCTCCGGCTCCTCGGAACTCCTTCCGACAAACCGAACCTTGTTTCGACCTCCCAGTCAAAAGTTATGGCCCTCCAAAGTTTCAACTGGGCATAAAATGCAGGAGAATGACCATTCTCCGTGTTAAAACCACGAAGAATGGCCATTCTCCATGCTAAAACCACGGAGAATGGTCATTCTCCTTGTTAAATTGACAAAGAATTAATAGCCATCCCCGTGTTAGAATGACGGAGAATGGCCATTCTCCGTCAATTTAACAAGGAGAATGGTCATTCTTCGTGCTAAAACCACGGAGAATGGTCATTCTCCTTGTTAAATTGACAAAGAATGGCCACTCTCCGAGTCTCCGTGTTAAAATGACGGAGAATGGTCATTCTCCATCAATTTAACAAGAAGAATGACCATTCTCCGTCATTTTAACAGCCATTCTCCATGTTAGAATGACGGAGAATAGCCATTCTCCGTCAATTTAATACGGGAAATGGTCATTCTCCTTGTTAAATTGACAAAGAATAACCATTCTCCGTGTTAAAATGACAGAGAATGGTCATTCTCCGTCAATTTAACAAGGAGAATGGTCAGTCATTTTATCACGGAGCCATTCTCCGTCATTTTAACACTGAGAATGGCCATTCTCCGTGGTTTTAACACGGAGAATGACCATTCTCCGTGGTTTACCAAAATACAGTTAATTGGCGACGGCGGTTTATGTTACGCCCCGATTCCGTAGAATCGATAGTCGTCCCCCGGACGTGATGCCGTGCGAACCTAAGTTGCGATCGCACAAGGCATAGTCATAAGGTTATCCGAAACACAATATCAAGTTAGAGTACGCAGAGAGATTGATTGACACATTTGAAATAGAAGTAAACTTTTTCATTGATAATAAAACTTCATTTACATTGACTTCATTACATTCATTGCTGCGCGGGCTACAACATGACTCGACTTACAAAATGAACGCTGATGAGATAGTCGTTCCATACATTACACCCCTTTATACATGCAAAAACTATTACATATTTTCACCTGCTATCGCGGAAAGTCGAGTCGCCATCTTTTCTTTTGGACTGAGTGCGGGTCTTCTTCAAAAGGAATCCATAACACAAGCCTTCACACGCGGACGAGGCTTCAAAAGGGTTCACGTCGCCTTGAGTTTCAAGTGGCATGCCCTTCGTAGTTCGGGGTACCTGCGTGGAGAGCGAGGATCAGTACATTACACTTTGTACTGGTGCGTGGCTATTTAAGTTCCAAGCTCTCATTTGGTTGAAGAGTTTATATGACTTAGAGTATGAATGTTTCTAACCATCCTAATGAATTTCAACAAGCATATGACAAGCATAATAAAATTTACGTTGAAACTTACCCACGGCGAACCGCGCCGTTCCTTATGAAACTTACCATGTTCTTCCCTGTCAATTGTTAACATTTTTCATATCAAGTGCAAATGCACGTGTGATTGGACACTGGCATCACAAGCCATCCTGGATGTATAGCTTTGTTAATCGAGATCCTTTCAACGCAAGTAGCTAGCTCCGTTGCAAGTCCCCGCTTAACCTGTGCTGAAACCTTATGCACGACTATACCCTGTTTCCTCCTAGGCCGAAACGGTCACGTGGCCTCGGGTTGCCGCTCGAGAAAACTATCGCCTTGTCGACAAGTTGTCCATAACCGTGTGAAGACATATTTCCTTTTTAGTTATTAAGACATAGCCTACATTCTCTTTGAAAACTCAATCCTTTTTCCCGTGTTCGTGCCCTTGCATTTATCCTTTCATTCGCACAACATTATCGATTTACCTAGGAAGGGGGTCGAGAAGAGAAGGGTCAGCCACTCACCTTGAGTTTAGTTCGGCGAGAGAACTTGTTGGTCGCGCTAGATGTCGCCTACGCGATTACCTGAAATTGCATAAGCAACCGATTAGAACACTGCATTATTCAAGGAGTTCGATAGAAAATGCGAGTTCGAAATGCAAGCCATAAAAATCATCGAAAACATTCACGAAAACGCATTCAGAAAACAAAGCCAAAACCAACGCAAGCAGCGTGAAAAGCAGAGCAACGGGAGGTCTCTTCCGACTCAGCCGCAGAGTCAATCCTCGAGGCGTAACCCGCTGAATATGGGACTTGGTTCCGAAGAAGACATTCCATAACGAGGAATGGATCTTAATTCAACCGTTCTCGTTCGATCGACTCGGTCGATCCCGACCTATCGGTCCCGACCGAATCGATAGCAACAGTGTTCCTTTCTCGCGTACCCCGTGGACAGAGTACGGAGCACGATATCGGGACGGGGTACTACACCATAACCAACTAAGAAAAAGTTTCGTCCTCGAAACTTAAAATAGAACCTATCTCTACGAGAACATTGAAGAAAACTTTTCCTTCATTTCTGACTCAAGATCCCACGTCGACTCTTCGACCGAATGGTTCCTCCAGAGGACGCGGACAAGGGGAATAGTACGGTTGAGGAGAAGTTTATCCTTGTGCTCCAAGATTTGCACCGGCTCTTCGACATATGACAAGTCCGCCTTCAGGTCTAGCTTACCCAAATCCACAACATGGCTCAGATCATGCATGTACTTTCTTAATTGCGATACGTGGAAGACGTCATATACCTCTGACAACGCAGGCGGCAAGGCAATTTGGTAAGCTACCGGGACGACTCACTTCAATATTTCGAACGGGCCAACAAATCTTGGGCTCAATTTCCCCTTCGCACCGAACCTGAAAACTCCCCGCATGGGCATGACTTTCAAGAATACATGGTCGCCTTCCGAGAACTCGAGGGGCGTCGGTGCGTGTCGGCATAGCTTTTATGCCGACTTTGTGCTATCTTCAATCTCTCCCGTATTAACTTGACTTTCAGCACGGTCTGCTCCACCAGCTCCGGACCAAGTATCTGCCGTTCCCCGACTTTATCCCAGCAAATGGACGATCTGCACTTCCGGCCGTACAAAGCTTCATACGGCGCCATTTGGATGCTGGATTGATAGTTGTTGTTGTATGCAAACTCGGCCAGCGGTAGATGGACGTCCCAACTTGACTTCAAGTCGATCGCACAAAGTCGTAACATGTCTTCGAGAATTTGGTTCACCGACTCTGTTTGGCCGTCAGTCTGAGGATGATAAGCTGAGCTAAACTTCAACTTGGTCCCCAACAGTGAATGTAGACTACTCCAGAAGCGCGCTACGAACCGTCCATCCCGATCAGAGACGATAGAAACTGGGATCCCGTGCAGCCGAACTATTTCATCAAGGTATATCTGAGCAAGGCGGTCGACGCTCCAAGTAACTTTGATGGCGATAAAGTGCGCTGACTTGGTTAGTCGATCGACGATGACCCAGATGGCGTCGTTTCCCCGCGACGTCCTCGGCAAGCCAACAACGAAGTCCATAGTGATGTGATCCTATTTCTACTCTGGAATGGCGAGGTTCTGCATCTCCTCGCCCGGTCGCTGGTGCTCGGCTTTGACTTGCTGACAGGCCATATATTTTAACACAAAGAGCGCTACGTCCTTTTTCATGCCGTGCCACCAAAAGACAACATGGAGGTCCTTATACATCTTGGTGCTGCCAGGATGCAAAGAATATTTTGTATAGTGCGCCTCCGTCATTATCTCCTTTCTAAGTTCTGCGTCGTCCGGTACGCATAGCCGTCCCTTCACGCGCAACACTCCCGACTCGTCTTCTGCAAAGTCGGACGCTTTTCCTGTCGATATCAGCTTCCGCATCTTCTCCAGGTAGGGGTCGTCCTTCTATACAGACTTGATCCTCTCCAGTAGGCTCGGTTCCACCCGCAGTTGCGCCAATTTCATGCCTCTAAAACGAACTCGGAGCTCGATGCCCATTCCTTCCAAGTCACGCAGCAGTCGGTCGTTGATGCATAACGAAGCTAAGTACTTCCGGCTCAGCGCATCCGCTACCATATTTCCCTTGCCCAGCGTGTAGTCGATTGATAAGTCATAGTCTTTGATTAGTTCGAGTCATCACCTCTGCCGCAAATTCAGTTCTTTCTGGGTGAAGAGATACTTGAGACTTTTATGGTCCGTATAAATCATGCACGCCACGCCATAGAGATATTGATGCCACAGCTTCAACGCGAACACAATTGCCGCTAGTTCTAGGTCGTGCGTAGGGTAGTTCTTCTCGTGCGGCTTCAACTGTCGGGAAGCAAAAGATATCACCTTATCCCGCTGTATGAGCACACACCCCAAGCCCTGGCCAGAAGCATCGCTGAAGATTTGAAATCCCCCCGTCCCTTCAGGAAGAGCAAGTATCGGGGCCGAAACAAGCCATTGTTTGAGCTCCTGGAAGGAAGCTTCACAATCGTCTGACCACTTGAATACGACTCCTTTCTGGGTGAGGCGAGTCAACGGCGATGCGATCTTCGCAAAGTCCTTCACGAAGCGTCGGTAGTATCCCGCCAAGCCTAGGAAGCTTCAAATTTTGCTAACTGATACGGGCCGTTTCCAATCAGCAACTGCCTCGACTTTCTTCGGATCGACTGCGATGACCGCGGCGGAGATGATTTGCCCAAGGAATGAGATGCTGTTCAGCCAGAACTCGCACTTGCTCATCTTCGCATACAACTGATTCTCTCGAAGGGTTTGGAGTACCGTCCACAGATGCTCTGCATGTTGCGCTCGATCCTTCGAGTAGACGAGGATGTCGTCAATGAAGACTACTACGAACTTGTCAACGAACGGACGGAACACCCGATTCATTAGATCTATGAAGACGGCAGGGGCGTTCGTCAGACCGATCGACATTACCAAGAACTCGTAGTGGCCATAACGAGTGCGAAAGGCAGACTTTGGCACGTCATCTGGCTTGACTTTGAGTTGGTGATAACCCGATCGTAGATCAATCTTCGAAAACACCGTTGCACCTTGGAGCTGGTCGAACAAGTCGTCGATACGGGACAGGAGGTATTTGTTTCGAACGGTGGCTTTATTCAGTTCCCGATAGTCGATGCAGAGCCGCATCGATCCATCCTTCTTCTTCACAAATAGCACGGGCGCACCATATGGCGAGACACTCAGATGGATAAACCCTATGTCGAGTAATTTCTAAAGTTGTGCCTTCAATTCTTTCAATTCTGCAGGGGCCATTCTGTACGGAGCCTTCGAGATAGGCCGAGTGTCGAGGAATGTGTCGATGGTGAACTCTATTTCTCGATCGAACGACATGCCGTGTAGCTCGTCCGGGAACACGTCTGGGAATTCTGCCACAACGTCGGTCTCTCCCACGTTTGCACCATCCTGTCTCATGTCTTGAACGGAAGCTAGATAGCCTTTGCACCCGGAATGCAGCATCCGTCGAGCAGATATTACGGAGATTACCATGCAGGTCGAGGATGTCTCACCACACGAGTAGCAGAATTCAGGCACTCCAGATATGCGGAATGTGACCTTCTTTTCAGCGCAGTCTATGGTTGCGTTGTACGGATCGAGCCAATCCTTTCCCAGTATGATGTCGAAGTCCTTCATATCTAGAACTATCGCATCAAGACCGATCTTTTGACCCCCAATACATATGGTTCCTCCCCTGCAGGCTAAGTTTGTAAGTAGTGGCACGCCCGAAGGCATAGTTATGCTAAGGTCAAGGTCTAACAACATTACAGGGAATTTGTGCTCGGCAGCGAAATTTGCCGATATGAAAGTATGTGAGGCGCCTGAATCAAATAACACACGAGCAGGTACATTATTGAAATTTAATATACCTGTCACAACAGTGTCGGAAGCAAACGCCTCGTCTCGAGTCATGGCAAAGACACGCCCCTGTGCATTAGGGCGTCGGTCTTGGTTGTTGGATTGAGTGGGCTGAGGAGGTCT
This sequence comes from Iris pallida, assembly GCA_029216955.1. Taxonomy (NCBI): domain Eukaryota; kingdom Viridiplantae; phylum Streptophyta; class Magnoliopsida; order Asparagales; family Iridaceae; genus Iris; species Iris pallida. The sequence continues at coordinate 86,094 of JANAVB010019807.1, read as the reverse complement.
GGGCGCCTGTCCTCGATTCTCTTGACGGTGTTGTTGTGGCAGGGCATTACGATTCCCTCTCCGGGGGCAATCTTGTTTATAGTGGCCCTTCTGTCCGTAAAAGAAGCATCCCCCTCGAAGACAAAGTACTTGCTCGCCTCATGCCCAAGGGAACCGCACTTGGCACATCGCGATGATGAGTTATGTCCGTGGTAACCGCCATGGTTCGGACGCTTTGATGCGTGATTGTTGCCTCCTGTATAACTAGGACGTTTGTGATTGGAGTGGCGCACAACGTCGTCAGCACCGGAAGGATGCAGTTTCTCAAGGCGGAGAGTGTGATTCAGAGCCTCGCCCACGGTCTTGTACTCCGGGACCCCGACATGCGCACCGATAGAGTGTCGCAGACCCACTTCGAACCGTCGCACGCGACACTCCTCTGTAGGCAGAAACGTACTAGCAAACTTTGACAACTTGTTGAATTTTGTGGCGTACTGTTCTACTGTCCGATTTTCCTGCCTCAACTGCATGAATTCATTCTCCTTCGCTTGACAAATGGCTGACAGAAGGTACTCGACTTCAAAGGCTTTGCGGAACGTGGCCCAAGAGATCGACGCAGAGTTGTTGTCGCGTCGGATCGCTCGCTTATGTACGGTCCACCAGTCGTGCGCGTTCAACCGTAGCTGAAGTTGTGCGCAGGCGACTTGCTTGGATTCTTCAATGCCGAGCAGGTCGAAGTGATCTTCCAGCTCTTCCAACCAGTCGATTGCCATTGTAGTGCCCCAAAATTTATGATACGTATTTTATACGTGTTCGTATTTCTGACCCATATTTCTCTTTTCCTTGATTAGTTAGTTGTGGTTTATTCTTATATTTAGCATTGTGGTTTAATTGTCATTTATCGTTCATGGATTAATTCTGATTAGTGGAGCTTGGTTTTATTTGGATAGGAGGAGGATTGGGTTGGCTCGGTTTGGCCTGGCTTGGTTTGGGTTGGCTTGGTTCGGTTTGGGATTGCTCTTGGTTCATCATGAACCAAGGGGTGAACCCCCTACCTACCACCACCACTCATATTTATTACCTATTCTTCTTCTCTCTCTTCATTAATCTCTTCTTCCTTCTCCATTAAATCTACCACCAACCAAGAACACCCCTTAGGCAAGTGCATCTTGCTTCATGGAGGAACCCGAATTTTATTGTTCCATTCTCTTCTTTGCAACATTTTATCTTACTTTAGTACTTGACATTTTCTCTTTTTATGGCTAGATTCTTGTAGATCTAAGTTTAAATTATTTTCGAAAATCTTGGGTTTTGATCTACTAAACCTTGCTATTTTCGAGTTTTGATGGTTCCATGTTGTAGAGAATTTTATTCTACCCAATTTTGACCTTTAAAAAGTTGGATTTGGACTTATTTTGACCAAGTTATTGACTTTTGAAGCTTGGATTCAAACCATGGAGTTCTTGCTGGTTTGGAGAAGACAGTGAGCAGTGCGCGAGCTTTTTAACTTGCGCCACTGAGCTGCGCTCGCTCTTTAGCGTAGCGCAGTATGGACCTCATACGCTGCCTTGGCGAGGAGCGTATGGATCTCATACGCTGCCTTGGCAAGGAGTCGTATGGACCTCATACGCTGCCTTGGCGAGGAGCGTATGGATCTCATACGCTGCCTTGGCAAGGAGTCGTATGGATCTCATACGCTGCCTTGATGAGGAGTCGTATGGACCTCATACGCTGCCTTTTGGAAACGTATGCTGCCTGAGCGTATGCTGCTGTTTGCCATTAAAATTGTTTGATTGAAAACTTTAATACAAACAGAACAGTATTACAATGTAGGACTTAGATGTAGTCCTAGGAGTACACTTTTGTTTAAGCTGGGTCCTTAGTGCCAATGGAGCGAGTGGTAATGTGTTGACTCCGTTGACGGGCTGACGACAGTTATCAGTTTTCTGAAGGTATGGATTGCTCTGGGTGCTGGAGCTTGCTGAGAGGAGGAAGACGTTGAGTGTCTGTATCTGCCTCTCTGATGATTCCTTGTATGTTCGTTGTGGATTCTGTCTGTGTGTGTGAAGGAGACGATCCTTCTATTTATAGTTTTTGCAGGCTGGCTGCTCATGTGCGCGTGTGGGATGCGCCGGTGTGGGGACGCCACGTGGAGGTTGCTGATGGAGGCGCGTAGATGATGTGCCCTGATTGAGGGGGAGAACTCTTCATACTGCTGTTGTGAGCCGGCACGTAGCAGAGGAGAAGATCTTTCTGTTGCTGAAATCTTGGACGAGTTGAGTCAAAGGACACGTGTCATCGACCCATGGCTCGAAGATCTCGAATTTGGTGGGGGGAAGTAATCTGGTGAGCTGCGCCTTGATTGGGCGCAGGAGGAGGCTGCGGCTCATAACCTTTAGAGGTTACAAACCGTTTAGAGCGCATGGCTTTTGAGGCGCATGCAGGCGACTTTCCTTCTGTCTTTCGGGATCAGAGATCAGTCTGGGGCGCATGGCTTTTGAGGCGCATGCAAAGCTTCAACTGGAGACTCTTCTTCTGTCTTTAGGGATCAGTGAAGGGTCTGAGGCGCACGGCTTTTGAGGCGCATGCTGGTTTGGACGCATGGCCGTAGAGGCGCATGGCGATTTGGACGCATGGCCGTAGAGGCGCATGGCGATTTGGACACATGGCCGTAGAGGTGCATGCGGATGGCCACGTGGCAGTAGCCGTCGGAATAGAGTCATGATGATGCTGACGTTGTCGACGCTTCGTTCTCTGAAAAAGCTGTCAACTGTCCAGACTTTGGGAAGCGTGCTGCCAACTCTGGTGTCAGTTCAGCATTTAATGTTTGTGACGTTCGATGGACAGTTGAGTGGGCACATTGGTTGGTGTTCCACTCGGTATGGAGATGTGAGGGGGCGCATCCTCTGTGATGCGCCGGGTACTGTAGGGCACGTCTGTGTGATGCGCCTGATGCTGGAGGGCGCGTCCATGTGATGCGCTGTTTGGCTGGCGCATCCGACATGTCCTTTAATGATGCGGCTGTCTCGCTCCTCGAGTGCTTCGAGGCGTCCGGTTCATCCATTTAATGCAAATTTATTGCACAAAATTCGGAGAGTCATCCACTTGGCGCATGGGTTTGATTTGCCCGGCCTATAAATAGTGGCATGGAGAGAAGGTTTGCTCCTCGTTCCCTCACGTACTTCCAACATGAACTTGGATATGCGGGTGCATTCTGTTGACGAAGTGCTCCCGAGGGTAAAGATGAGACGTCGTATTGTCTTCGATGCACTTGAAGGTGACTGTTACATCCAAAAGACGGAGTCGAGGGCTTCTGAGGCAGGCGGAAGGTGCCTGTTGCATCCAAAGATAGGGATGTTCGGGCCTCGTCTCTGTTGTTCCGGAAGAGCCGTAGATCGGAATGGCGGTGCTAGGCTCTCTCTTCCTTCAAAGTGGGTGCCGCCCACTTTGATTGTGTTGAAAGCTCCTTGTGCCATGATTTCGATCACGGTCTTCCTTGATCTTTGGAGGCTCTTTCGAAGCCTCCCCTGGCCACAGCTTTGCCGTGCTCTTCTCTTCCTTGGTTCCAGCCAGAGGGTTAAATGCTTTGTGTGATCCTGGCTGGAAGAGCAGCACATACTCTGCTCGGCCAGGTGAGCCTGGTTAGAAGAGTTGCACATAACTGAGCTGCTGAAGAGATGGTGGGATGCGCCTGGCTGGAGGTGCATGGCATTTGCTGCGCCTAACTGACAGCGCATGGTGACTGCTGCGCCTATCGGAAGGCGCATGGTGGCTGCTGCGCCTATCTGGAGGCGCATGGTGGCCGCTGTGCCTATCTGGAGGCACATGGTGGCCGCTGCGCCTATCTGGAGGCGCATGGTGGCCGCTGGCTGTAGATCTAGGATCTTTCTTTTGTAGAACCTTTTCTAGCCATGTAATAGACTTTTATATATAAATAAAAAGTCCTTCTTCGAATGGCTTATTTAATTTTGCTGTCTGAGTTCTGGCGCATATAGTGCCTGGCGCATGGGCTTTCTGGCTGTGAAATTCCATGCTTCTACAAGACCTCCTTCAAAGTTTTCAAAACTTTTGAATAAGTTTTGGAATACTTTGAATAAGAAGCATGGAGGTCAGGGCGCATGATTGTTGGGCGCATGCTTGTTCGGGCGCATGCTCCTTCCAGTTGATGATGATGACGCCTTGGTAACCCAAAAGATTAATGATGATCTTTTGGTTGTATTTGCTGTTATCTCCTCACGAAATCCGAAGCGACGGCTGAGATTACACGTCATCGGTTTACGCGTGCGACCATGCCCTATAAATAGGTGAGGGTTGGAGAGAGAGAGAGTTCATCTTCTCTGTGCCTTTGCTTTCTTTAGAGTTATTCTTCAAACCCTAACCTTTTCTTCTTTGAGAGAATGGCTCCCAAGACTCCTCGCGGTGGTGCCGACAAGGGGAAGGAGAAAGCGAAGGAGTTCGTCGACGAGGATGCACCTATCACCCCTGCGACTCCGGCCGACGTTCGTCCCGAGGTGACGGGTGGGTTTCATCTCTTTCACATAAGCTTTTGGGCCAGACTGTGCCCCATCTCAAATTTGCTGACGCGTATGGACTTCTGTCCTGATGATACGCCGAGGTTCTACCCTGCCGACGTGCATAGGTTTACACCTTTATCATGCACCGAGGTTTAATGGCTGACGCGCATGGGTTTCGTACCCTGATGATGCGCCGAAGCCTCCGCTGACGCGCATGGGCTTACGCCTTGATGATGCGCCGAAGTAAGCTGACGCGCATGGACTTACGCCTTGATGATGCGCCAAAGCTATTTGACATTTTTGCCTGACTTCCACCTATGTTGTATCAGTGTCGATGACGATCCCTTTGTTGAATGAGGTCCTCCTGGACGCTTCTCTTTGTCAGATGGGAGTTGATTTTGACGAGGCGGTGATCAATCCTACGAAGGATGCTATCTTACAGGACCAACCTCGTGAGAGAATGCTACAAATCTAGACCCAGTTGCCTCTTTTCCTCCAGAGTATGATGGAGAATGGTAAACTGAAGTCTGCTGAATCCGAAGGTGTAACTTTCTTAAAACCTGTCTTTCTGTTTGGCGACCGACTAGTCTCTTCCGAAGCGAAGATACTGAGGATCAGAGAAGACTGGTTCTTTTCTGCCAAAGGCATGGTTTTGTACATGCGGCAGGTTGACCGCCAGTTGCCGCTGACGGCTTTTTATCGTCTAGCTTCGAAGAGAAGGATGGGTTGGGAACTTACTCCCTCTCAAGGAGGGGCCTTGGGAGGTACCCTCTCAATTGACGCCTCCTCGAACCAGCGAGATACTTTGACTGCTTCACGAGCCGGTTCTTCTTTCAGTTACCGAGCCTTGCGTCCTGGGAGCATCTACAGTGAGGTCCCAAACGACACGTTTCCCTTCAGTGCCCCGATCTTTGCAAATCGGATGCTGACATCAAAGGTGATGTATCCGACAGGTAGCTTTAGAGTCGAAGGCTAGTGTCACTACATCCCGAAGTGGGACGAGTTGACCACTTGGGTGCTTTCAAGGTTCAAGGTTGAGCTTAAAGAGATCGGGCTGACGGCCGCCATTCGGGCCACGCAGGCAGGCGTGGACCTCAATAAGCCTATGTTCCTTGCGCTCTTGGAGGTTTTCAATGCCCAGACTGGCAGCTTCTTCACTCCGGTGGGGGAGTTGGGATTGGCCCTCCATGAAATGTACGAAGTGTCCAAGCTTCCTTGGGGCTCGGAACCGTACGAGGAATATTTTCCATCAAATGAAGAGATCCAAGTTCTGGAAGATAAGGATCCGGAGATGATGGCTGTTTTCAAAGAGGTGACGAGCCATCATTATTTGATGCACCGGAGGGACAAGGGCAAGACCCAGCCTCATGTGACTGCTTGGAGGGACTATGTCTTCAGGCAGGATTTGGCAGATCCTTCGAGGATTCGGTTTGCGACTCCGCAGGGATTGAAGCCTGCGGAAGTGAGTTCTGAAATAAGCCGGCTGGACGAAAGGATCCCATATTCTAATGAGGGTGGCAAGGCGACGTACAGCTGTTTCTGGCACTGCGGGCACCGGATGTCATCTAAGGCAGTATTAACGGCCTACTTGATGATATGGCTCCGGGATTGCGTATTTGCAGGTGGATCCGGTGCCGTCGAGAGGGTACATCGGAATCTCATTTTGTCTGCAGTGAAGTTGGCCTGCGGACGACCTTTAGCTCTCCTCTCCGCGATGGTGTGCAACCTGTTACGCGGTTTGAGGTCTTTTGCCGATGATGTGATCCATGAGAGAGATAACAATGATAACTTTCCCTGGGCCGAGCTGCCTTTCCATTATCTTATGGGGTGGCTGATTCTGCATCATCCGATCGTGATGAGTCCCAGTCCGGAGGAGGACCATGTCGAAGGGGATGCCTTCATTCGCCGCTTCTATAAGAGGAAGTGGTCTTACACTGGCGTCCCCGTTTGCAGGAGAGTCTTGTCCTACCTTCAGGGGTGGGAGATTGTCAAGGTTGGCCCGATCTTCAAAGATTTCGAGGCCGACGAAGATTTAGTTTACTCTGGCGAAGATGCGGTCACTTTGCCGAAATGGAGTTTTTGTTGGTTGCAGAGTATCCGGCCTTCTCACCTGGTCTACCGCAACCAGAATAGGTGTTATCTGGAGCCTTATCTGCCAAACCGATTTGCTCGTCAGTTTGGCTATACCCAGTTAATGTTACGGAATCCCAGTAGCAGTTTAGGCTTAATCGGGAGTTTGCTGGATGGAGCCCGGGGCTGGAAATATTATAACGCTGGATGCACTAGCGTTAAGTTCACCACGCCAGTTCGCAATCCTCGGCCGCTGATCGTATATCCGGCCGCCAAGCTGTATTGCACTATGACTACTATGTCTCCTGGTTATGACAGGGAGACTAGTTTCATCATTGGAATCCAGCTGGAGGCGACAGCGAATATGTTGATGGCAGCTCGATCATATCGTCCACCAGAGTTGGCGGGGTATCAGGCTACTGCTGCAGTACCAGCGGGAGACCCGTCTGTCGGGAAAAGGCGGGCTGAGACAGAAGCTGGTTCTTTTGTACCGAAAAGGTCGAGAAAGGTGCCGACCCGAAAGGTTACGGAAGTGCCACTTGCAACGCCAACGGGATCAGTCCCTGCTGAGGTGAGGAATATTTCGTAATTCCAATTCTTTTCGTTATTGTGGCGACTTATGCTCTTCTTCTTGTAGGGATCATTGAAGAAGAAGTCCCGTGTTTCAAAATCGGGCGCTAGTAAACCGAAGGAAGTGGCAGGCTCTTTGATGAGCGCATTCCACCAATGCTAATGTCTCCCGTGGAGGAATGTCCCGAAGATGTTCCTGCGGAGATTTTAATATCTCCTGACTTTGAGGTCGCAACAACTTCTGGGAGAGCACCATCTGCCGTGGAGGCCTTGGATGCTGAGGGTCCTGCGGACTCGAGGCATCCTGATGATGAAGTGGACTGGAGTTCGTCACCTTCTGATGACGTCCCTCCGGTCTTGCAAGAATCTGCTGCGGGGACAGCAGATATGGTTGAGACAGAGGAGAGGGTTGATTCCCCTCCTTATCATGATGAGGGGAGGTCGGCTGTATCATTGCCGAGTCCTACCCCGGCTTCAATCGTGGAAGTTGAGGCGGCTACCGCTCAGGAGGTAGCGACAGATTCTGTCCCTGTTGATGATGAGACCCGTCTTCCGGTCGCGACCGCTGAGACGGGTCAAGAGACAAATGATGATCTCCCTTTTCTGCCAAGGGAGGTACCAACTGTTGATAGGACATTGGGGGTAGAAGAGGTGGCCGTTAACATCGGTGGTTCCTCCGGGCTTGAGAAGGGTAAGGGTGTAGAACCCTCTGTCGCTCCTTCTACTTGGGGGACCATCTCGACGCCTGTGCTGGCCCCTTCTGTTGCTTCGGCTCCTCGGGCTAGCAGTCCAGCCCCTGTTGATGAAGAGCCCATTGATGCCGAGGTTCAAGCCTCGCTGATTGAGGTTGGCGGATCTTCTTTCGGTCCGCAAACTGTAGTAGCTCCTCCAACTCCTGCGATGACGCCGCAGGTCCTGGCGGATGCAGACGAGTATGTGAAATTCCTCGTCGAGGGGGTATACAAAATGCTGCAGAAGGGTGTATCTGCTGTGATGGATGCCAACAGGAGTTTTACGACGGCAAAAGCTTTGGCAATGCCCTGCATCGAGCTGATTCGTATTCACCAAGGCCACGACCACATGGCCGAAATTCTGGAGGCTTCAGTGATTGAGCTGGATGAGCGGCTCGCGGAACTTCAACGCATCCAGCGAAACGGTCTCTCTGTCCTGATAGATGCGGAGAAGGGGAAGCTGATTGCCGAGATCGAGTCTTCATACCAGGCCACCGTGGGCGTTTGGGAGCGCGAGGTGGCTGAGACTGAGGCTGCGGTAGAGCAGTTGTCTCAGTCCATGAAGACGACGGTGGAAACTCGAGCTGCATTGGAAGCTAATATCGCTGATATCGACACCCAGATGCGCCGCCTTGAAGACCAACGGGCCCGACTCCAGTTAGAGGTCGAGCGTGTCCGGGCTGAACATGCAGCATTCAAGAAGGATGAAGCGACTTTTACTCAGCGGACTCTTGCCTTGGCGCAGCAACGACAACAGCTTGATGAGAAGCATGCAAGTGATACTTCCGCTGGGGCCGTTGAATTGATGCGCCAAGAAGCAGAGCGACGAGTCCTGGCGACGGTGGAGGCCCGCGCAGTCGACTTAAAGCTTCGAGTCAGGGAGCTCTCAGCCCATCCTGGGGAGATTCAGGGACCATAGCTTTTCCCTTTTTCTTTTATGTTCTTTTGCAACCCTTACTGGAGGATGATGTAGCTTCTTGTACTCCTTTTTTCCAGAAGAATAAAGAAGTCTACAACCTTTTTTGTGATGTGTTCATCTTTTGTTGTTATGAACTTGATGATTTGTGTGGACCTATTATCTTTTGCGCACCTTGGTTTTCAGGTACAGATAATAAGTTTGAAGGAACCATTATGTTTGCTCAGAGGTAATGTGGACATGGCAATCATTGGGTTCGAAATAATAGAATCTCCCTACTCAGAGGTATTATGGACGTGGTAGGAATGATCTTGGGGGATACGCTGAACAACTCAGAGGTTATATGGACGTGGAAGTTCTGCGATCAATGTACAATAACGCAGGGGTTGTTTGTACAAGATGTTTACTCAGAGGTAATGTGGACGTGGTAAACATGAAGGGTAGCGTAGGCTTACGAAGTGTAAGATTCTACTTTGTAAAGGTGTAGAGAGACAACTCAGAGGTAATATGGACGTGGTTATCTTTCTACTGGAAGATGCCACGGAACAGCTGGGTTCCGGAAGCGTATGAGTTTATGGAAAGAGGTTGTTTGGGGAAGTACATGTCTGGAAGATGTCAAGAATAGTACTTCTTTAGGAACTTGCCGTTGATGGGCATCATGAACAAGTCCCCATTGGGTTTGGCGAGACGGTAAGCACCGTTTGAGTATACCGTCTCTATGATGAAAGGTCCTTCCCACTTGGGCTCGAACTTTCCTGGTGTCTTGTGGGTCAACACCATTGGTCTTCTGACTGCTAAAATCAGGTCGCCAACTTGGAAAGTCCTCTGTTTGACCTTCTTGTTGAAAGCCTGTGATATACGGGCTTGGTAGAGCTCGATGCGTTGTTGAGCTAGGAGACGCTTTTCGTCAAGTGCCTCCAGTTCCCGCAGACGGCGACGTTGATTGTCCTCTTCTGTGAGTTTGTTTGTGATTGCTATGCGGAGCGAAGGTATCTGTATCTCGAGAGGCAGTACCGCTTCGCTCCCGTAGACCAGGGAGAATGGAGTGTTGCCTGTTGGGGTCCGTACCGTTGTGCGGTAGGCCCAAAGGCATTCGCCAAGCTTTTCGTCCCAGTCGCGTTTGTTGGATGTAACACCCAGATTCTAAAATGAGGGTAATTTTGAAATTTTGTAATTATAATTATTAATTAATGATATTTATTTCGTATTAGAATTTTTAGTGATTTTTAATTAATTTTAAACTATTTAAATTTATGACTTGTGATTTTGGTGTTGTGCTAGTGATTAGTAGATACTGCCTACCCTAGAGCCTAGCCATGTGATTAGGGTATTTTTGACATTTTTTTAGGGTTATTTGGATTTATTATAATTTATTAGAATTTGTGGGAATTTTTAGGATTTATGTTGGATTTATTTGGACTAGTTTGATTTTTGACTAGTTTTGACTCATGTAGACCAACCTAGGAACTAACCATAGTTAGTTGGGATTGGTTAGGTCAAGTGGACCCTAGTCTAACCTAGTGTGACTCAAGTTAGTGGTTAGTGATTCATTAGAACTCGAATTAGGAATTAGTTGGTCTAAGAATGGCTTGTGAAGTCACAAGTCAAAACCATGACTTAAACTAATTAGGACTCAACCAACTAGCCAAAACCCTAGATCTAAACCCTATGGCCAGCCACATGACAGCCCCCCCCCCTCTATAAATACTCTCCTAGGGATTAGGGCTAGCCTCTCTCTTAGGGTTCATCAAGTTTTTAGAAAAGGGGTAAGTTCCATCTTCATAAATTCATATTAAATCCAAATTAAGTCCTTTTTCCTTCAAACAAATTCCAATAGGCTCTAAATATTGTGTTCTTACTGTTGGAAATAAGTTTTGACAGGGAACAAACAATTTGGAGAGCTTTGGTGGGTTGAAGGATTCTTCTCTTTGGAGCTTTTTGGGAGATTGAACACCTATAGGTAAAATCCTATCCATAGCTCCTAAAATCTGGTAAAAATCATTTCTAGGTTGCCCTAACCCTAGCCTAACAGTAGGAATAGGGTTTCCCAAATTTTCGTGTCGATTCGTGTCCACTCTGGACACGTATCAGTGTGTGCTGCTAGGTGTTTGATGAAATGCCCCAATGGGCATTTCGTGTGTATTTTGGAATTGTTATTGAATAGGAATTAGGGTTTTGATGTCGCTTATGGGTTTCTAGTGTCTAAGTGTGGTTTTCGTGTCGTGTCGAGTTGCCACAGACACGTGAACACGCTAACACGCGCGCGCGCGCGGCACTGTGCGTGCCCTGCTGCTCGGGGCTTGGTGTGCAGTGTACACACCACTTCGACGCACACAATTTGACACGCGTGTGGTGTCCGTGACTGACACGAGGTTCGTGAAGTGTCATGAGCCTTCGTGTCGTTTTGGACACGCATTTGCCCGTGCACGTGTCGTGCACTGTGTGTATCAGTGATCCTATATGTGTGTTCCTAAATTGTTTTAATGCTTCTAATTGCTGTCTTAATTTGCTATTTAGATCCTATATATGATGTTTAATCTCTGATAATATTAGATTACTTGTTAATTAGGGTTAAAGTGGAGAATTGGGTTCGAATTGGGAAATTCTGCTGTTTTCTGATACATTAAGATACTAGGTTTTTTCAGTGTTTCCTAAACTTTAATTTCCCTGTTTTAATGGTGTTCCTCACTGTTTATGTATCCCACATGTTACAATTAACATTAGCTAAGTATTTAAATTCAAATATAGGTTTTGGAATTGTGAAATAGGATATTAGTATTGGGTTGGGTTCTTTTCGAAACAGTTATAAAACCTGAGTTTTGTATCACTCCCATTCACTGTTTTTGATTTCAAATTGTTCCTTAAATTACTGATATCATGATTAGAACTGTGGGATGTGATGAACCTGAGGACTATTGTCTTTTCAATGTTTGGGTATAAAATCTAAGTTGTTTTTACATCCCATTGATTGCAATGTTAAATTGTTAAACCTGAGTTTGGAATGTTGTTAATATGTTGATTTCCATTCTTTTTGAGATGTATAAACTGAGTTGGTTTTGGGATAAATTGTAAAACCTGAGAATAGGCAAGGGGAGGAAACTGTCTTAATTTTTCTGAATTAAATTCCTTGCCTATTCCTAAGTTTTAGTGTAAATCTGAGATTGGTGTCTTCTTGTTTCGAAATGGGGACTGAAACTGATTTTTTGGAATGGTAGTTACTGATTTTCCTTCCTTCTGATCTTCTCTAAAACCTGAGAATGTATACAAATGCAATTTGACAACCTGAGATATTGAAGATAGGTATAGCTGATTTCTTTTGAATAAACCTGAGATTACCTGGGTTTGAACTATTGTTCTTTTCTGAAACTTTGAGACGGTTAAGTTGCACTGTCTTCTTGATTTGCAATTAAATATGCTAACTTCATTTTCCTGTCACATTGTTAGTCCCTGTTTTCTGATGCAAGGTTCACATGGTTTAGTTTCTTTTGCACTGCCTTGTAATTCCTACATTCATTCATGATCACATAATTTTTTCCCCTCACTGTCCAGTTGCATGGACACTTGTTAGCTCACTACCCTACCCACAGCCCCATGTGGCACACACAAGTTCATCTTTGACACACTCTACACTGATATTTCCTGCACCACATCACCACTGTCATTCCTGCATAATTCTAGTTCCTGTGCACATGGCAACACACTGTCACATTGTTATTTTACTGATTTCACTGTCACTTTGTGTTACACTCTTCACTGATTAACAGCCACACACTTTGCACTGTTTTCCTGCATATTAATTCCTGTACACATTGCCACCCTCACTGTTTGATTCTCCTGTACACTGTTTTGTTGTTTGCAACATTGTTTCACACACACACCTGATTATTTTCTGTTCTTTCCTGCACATCACACACAGCTCACTGTTTTATGTTTCCTGTATGCTCACACACTTTGCAGTCTCACATTGTCACAGCCACAAGCACACATGTTCCCTCTCTCTTATTATACATGTAGGTATATACTATATGTGAATGTTTGTACATATATGTATATATACATATAGTGTAATGTATGTAAATAGACATATGTATATCTATGTAAATGGAATGCCTAATAATTGTATCTATATATATATATATGTATTTTAATAAGTAAGTTAGACATGTTTGATGTATGCTAGTTATGTAGCATATAGCTATGTTATGATATGTGATATAGTTGGGATAGGTTTGGTTCAGACTTGCATAGCCTTGTAGTGGTGTGTACTAGCTAGTATAGGCTTGTGTGTCCTAGTATAGACTAAGCTAGACTTGATTAGACTAATTTAGCCTAGTTTAGACAAGGTTGACCTAGTTTGACTTCTAGGATTGACCAAAGTTGACCAAGAGTTGACTTTGGCCTAGATTGACTTAGAATCATGTAGAATACATAGCAGAGCTTCATTTTATCATTTTAGACTTGTTGTGACTTGTGCTGTTATGTTTAGGAGTCAGACACCACTCTTTGGACAGTACGATTCATATCGGACACTCAGATACAGGCGAGTACATTCTCTGATCATTTCATATCCTGCTTAGAATTATTTTCCTGCTTTAAATTACTTTAATTGATACTGTCACGTTGGTCACACGGATTGGTACTATATGGATCTTTTCATGAGATGTTATCCCCCTCGGGAGCATCGGTTACAGCATGTTTTGTGTGTTTCACAAATCATCACGTATCTCTATGCTTCCTCTGATTCACGAACCGCCTGTGACACATGTACTCTCATGTTCACAGAGCCCCCATGAATCACCTTCACGTATCACTCATTTTATGAGCCATGTGAAGTTCACGAATCTTAACATAACTTAAACAGATCTTTGTGTATCGATTGAGGATGGGGGAGTGGAAATAGACATGTGAATATTATCCCAGTAGCTGTAGTCATGAATCACTCTCTTAGCTGTAGAGTCATGAACCTCCTATGCCATTCACATGTTTATATTTTACTCTGACTCACTAGTCACTATTAGCTCTTTACTTATAGTAGATATTTCCATTACAGTTTCTCTCTCTGTTTACATACTGCATTTCTTCAGTATCTATATCTTACTTTACTGCATGATTATATTTTCTAACCTGCTATGAACTGTTGAGATGTACTGTACTCGCTCCTGTCCTGACTGGACCTGTTAAAAATATTACAGAGGACGAGGAGGAGGCCTGGGAGGACACATTCTTCGGATAGCTCTAGCTGAGGACTTCACCCCACTGCCTAGACTAGTTTAGTTAGGCCTTATCTTATTTTCATGTTGTCTTGAGTCTGTTTAGTTAGTCTTTACTTCTGTTCAGAGATGTTGAGTTGTATATTTTCTTTCCTTCTGTAAGCTGAGATATGTACTCTGGATATTTGCTGGGATATTATCTTAGACTTTTCCATCTTTAGTATTTCCTTGAGTTCTATAGCATATTGTGTTCTCTTCCTCCTTAGTTGTGATTGAGTTCATTTACTGCTTATTATTATATTGCTAGATGTATGTTGACCTAGGACAGCGTTCTACCGCCGATACTGCGGCGTAGGCTGGGCGTTGTTACGTTCTCGTACCCTCACAGTGGGTGCGGGTCGTGACACGTTTTTAGTGGTGGCCCATGCAGGTCGAGTTTATGTAGTGGTATTCAAACTAGAGTATCACTACAGCTTGCAGTAGGATTAGGATACATATATTGAAGGTACTCAATCACTGTTAGGATTCCTTGAAAGATTCCTGGGACGACCCTTGAGAATCTTGTTTAAACTTCAATTTAAATCATTACCCTTGCTTTGTTGCTCTCACTCCTTGATTATTGAATTTGATTTTGTTGGATCGTTGTTGATTTGATTTTCCTATCGAGATGAATTTTTATGGCCCGAGTTACGATATTTTTCTGATAACATATGACGACGGGAATACATGGATGGTAAAACATCTACTTGGTTATGGAACCTAGAGTTTATCGCAGCTATATTAGCTGGCGTGGCGGAAACATAGAGACCTGACTTCGGATGTACGTATCTTGGTTATGAGATTTGGAATTCCTCGCAGCTATACTAGTCGACATAGCAAGAATTCCAGACGACATGATTATAGAGGTGCATGCCCCTGTTATGTACTCTACTGTTTATCGCAGCCTTGCTTACTAGCGTGGCGAGGACTCTGAGTATCATGATTTTTGGACAGATGCATATGATTATCAGATTGTATCTTAGAAAGGTTCTTAAATATATCGTCTCTATCTTCATTCCAGTTATTATAAATTGTTTCCATCATTAAATAATCTAGGAGTAGAGATCTTCTTAGCTTTATAGAGCTTATGTATATGTAGTTCTTTCTTAGTGTGATAACTTGATGACTTGTGTTTAGGCCCTTGTCTTAGGAATGATAGTATAGCCTGGCTTTAAATAGTAATTCTTGTAGCTAGTTCTCCTTTGTTGATACTTACTAGTTTTCAACCTTGATGATTGATTTATATTTTATTTCCTTTCTCTTTCTTTCAGTATGGCACCCATGACCCGAGCCCGTCGCCTGAGAGCAGCTGCAGCTACTGAGAGTGTGCCTCCACCTCCTACTGTTCAGGAGGTAGTTATCCCTCTATCTGATCATGGGGTGGTGGCACCTCCTACCATTGAGAAGATGGTGGTAGCCTCGCCAGAGAGTCTTCCTTCATCTCCTGTCGTTCAGGAGAGAGCTGCGGATTTGCTTGAGACCGAGAGCCCTTCCCTACCCTTTGTACTCCCTACTGTACCACCCGGAGGTTTGTTACTTGATGCAGCCCAGGTGTTTACATTTTTCCAAGAAAGGTTGATGGAGTCACAGAGAGTTCATGAGGAGGCCATAAGGGAGCAAATCTAGAGGTTGCTTTGTCTGCGGGACTCTGTGCTTCTAGGAGGAGAGCCTAGCTCCAAGAGGGCGAGGAGCAGTACCTAGTCCTACCCAGAGTCTGAGGAGTACCCATTTATCCAGCCTATATCATCATACCCAGCCCAGTCTCCTGTCCAGCAGAGGCCAGCTGAGCCGGAGCCTATCTGTGCCTACTGCAAGAAGTCTGGACACAAGCGAAACAACTGTAGGAAGAGACTAGGATTGTGCCTAATCTGTGGTTCAGCTGCACACTGGATGCAGCACTGCCCTGCTATACCTGCCCCAACCAGGACCCTGCTTCCAGGAGGGAGTTCTGGTTCTCATACCTAGCTGGAGGTGAGTTGACCTAACCTTAGTATTCCTTTTTGAGAATCTTGATGCATCCCTTGCTTGTATGTTTTGATACCTTGTGATTGCCTAGTACTGTAGCATGGTTGGTATAACTAGAAGAGACCACAGACTGATATTGCATGCCATGACCCCATAGGTTACACTTTTCAACTGTATGTTAAGGTAGATTCTGAGACTATGATTGCTGCGGGTTTAACCTAGAAGGCCTGCTACCATCTTAATTTCGAGGATAAAATTTTTATAAGGTGGGTAGGATTGTAACACCCAGATTCTAAAATAAGGGTAATTTTGAAATTTTATAATTATAATTATTAATTAATGATATTTATTTCGTATTAGAATTTTTAGTGATTTTTAATTAATTTTAAACTATTTAAATTTATGACTTGTGATTTTGGTGTTGTGCTAGTGATTAGTAGATATTGCCTACCCTAGAGCCTAGCCATGTGATTAGAGTATTTTTGACATTTTTTAGGGTTATTTGGATTTATTATAATTTATTAGAATTTGTGGGAATTTTTAGGATTTATGTTGGATTTATTTGGACTAGTTTGATTTTTGACTAGTTTTGACTCATGTAGACCAACCTAGGAACTAACCATAGTTAGTTGGGATTGGTTAGGTCAAGTGGACCCTAGTCTAACCTAGTGTGACTCAAGTTAGTGGTTAGTGATTCATTAGAACTCGAATTAGGAATTAGTTGGTCTAAGAATGGCTTGTGAAGTCACAAGTCAAAACCATGACTTAAACTAATTAGGACTCAACCAACTAGCCAAAACCCTAGATCTAAACCCTATGTCCAGCCACATGACAGCCCCCCCCCCCTCTATAAATACTCTCCTAGGGATTAGGGCTAGCCTCTCTCTTAGGGTTCATCAAGTTTTTAGAAAAGGGGTAAGTTCCATCTTCATAAATTTATATTAAATCCAAATTAAGTCCTTTTTCCTTCAAACAAATTCCAATAGGCTCTAAATATTGTGTTCTTGCTGTTGGAAATAAGTTTTGACAGGGAGCAAACAATTTGGAGAGCTTTGGTGGGTTGAAGGATTCTTCTCTTTGGAGCTTTTTGGGAGATTGAACACCTATAGGTAAAATCCTATCCATAGCTCCTAAAATCTAGTAAAAATTATTTCTAGGTTGCCCTAACCCTAGCCTAATAGTAGGAATAGGGTTTCCCAAATTTTCATGTCGATTCGTGTCCATTCTGGACACGTATCAGTGTGTGTTGCTAGGTGTTTGATGAAATGCCCCAATGGGCATTTCGTGTGTATTTTGGAATTGTTATTGAATAGGAATTAGGGTTTTGATGTCGCTTATGGGTTTCTAGTGTCTGAGTGTGGTTTTCGTGTCGTGTCGAGTTGCCACAGACAGGTGAACACGCTGACACGCGCGCGCGCGGGGCACTGTGCGTGCCCTGCTGCTCGGGGCTTGGTGTGCAGTGTACACACCACTTCGACGCACACAATTTGACACGCGTGTGGTGTTCGTGACTGACACGAGGTTCGTGAAGTGTCATGAGCCTTCGTGTCGTTTTGGACACGCATTTGCCCGTGCACGTGTCGTGCACTGTGTGTATCAGTGATCCTATATGTGTGTTCCTGAGTAAATTGTTTTAATGCTTCTAATTGCTGTCTTAATTTGCTATTTAGATCCTATATGTGATGTTTAATCTCTGATAATATTAGATTACTTGTTAATTAGGGTTAAAGTGGAGAATTGGGTTCGAATTGGGAAATTCTGCTGTTTTCTGATACATTAAGATACTGGGTTTTTTCAGTGTTTCCTAAACTTTAATTTCCCTGTTTTAATGGTGTTCCTCACTGTTTATGTATCCCACATGTTACAATTAACATTAGCTAAGTATTTAAATTCAAATATAGGTTTTGGAATTGTGAAATAGGATATTAGTATTGGGTTGGGTTCTTTTCGAAACAGTTATAAAACCTGAGTTTTGTATCACTCCCATTCACTGTTTTTGATTTCAAATTGTTCCTTAAATTAATGATATCATGATTAGAACTGTGGGATGTGATGAACCTGAGGACTCTTGTCTTTTCAATATTTGGGTATAAAATCTAAGTTGTTTTTACATCCCATTGATTGCAATGTTAAATTGTTAAACCTGAGTTTGGAATGTTGTTAATATGTTGATTTCCATTCTTTTTGAGATGTATAAACTGAGTTGGTTTTGGGATAAATTGTAAAACCTGAGAATAGGCAAGGGGAGGAAACTGTCTTAATTTTTCTGAATTAAATTCCTTGCCTATTCCTAAGTTTTAGTGTAAATCTGAGATTGGTGTCTTCTTATTTCGAAATGGGGACTGAAACTGATTTTTTGGAATGGTAGTTACTGATTTTCCTTCCTTCTGATCTTCTCTAAAACCTGAGAATGTATACAAATGCAATTTGACAACCTGAGATATTGAAGATAGGTATAGCTGATTTCTTTTGAATAAACCTGAGATTACCTGGGTTTGAACTATTGTTCTTTTCTGAAACTTTAAGACGGTTAAGTTGCACTGTCTTCTTGATTTGCAATTAAATATGCTAACTTCATTTTCCTGTCACATTGTTAGTCCCTGTTTTCTGATGCAAGGTTCACATGGTTTAGTTTCTTTTGCACTGCCTTGTAATTCCTGCATTCATTCATGATCACATAATTTTTCTTCCTCACTGTCCAGTTGCATGGACACTTGTTAGCTCACTACCCTACCCACAGCCCCATGTGGCACACACAAGTTCATCTTTGACACACTCTACACTGATATTTCCTGCACCACATCACCACTGTCATTCCTGCATAATTCTAGTTCCTGTGCACATGGCAACACACTGTCACATTGTTATTTCATTGATTTCACTGTCACTTTGTGTTACACTCTTCACTGATTAACAGCCACACACTTTGCACTATTTTCCTGCATATTAATTCCTGTACACATTGCCACCCTCACTGTTTGATTCTCCTGTACACTGTTTTGTTGTTTGCAACATTGTTTCACACACACACACCTGATTCTTTCCTGTTCTTTCCTGCACATCACACACAGCTCACTGTTTTATGTTTCCTGTATGCTCACACACTTTGCAGTCTCACATTGTCACAGCCACAAGCACACATGTTCCCTCTCTCTTATTATACATGTAGGTATATACTATATGTGAATGTCTGTACATATATGTATATATACATATAGTGTAATCTATGTAAATAGACATATGTATATCTAT
Organism: Iris pallida; assembly: GCA_029216955.1. Classification (NCBI taxonomy): domain Eukaryota; kingdom Viridiplantae; phylum Streptophyta; class Magnoliopsida; order Asparagales; family Iridaceae; genus Iris; species Iris pallida. The sequence goes on along the minus strand of JANAVB010019807.1, from coordinate 66,848 downwards.
GTAAATGGAATGCCTAATAATTGTATATATATATATATATGTATTTTAATAAGTAAGTTAGACATGTTTGATGTATGCTAGTTATGTAGCATATAGCTATGTTATGATATGTGATATAGTTGGGATAGGTTTGGTTCAGACTTGCATAGCCTTGTAGTGGTGTGTACTAGCTAGTATAGGCTTGTGTGTCCTAGTATAGACTAAGCTAGACTTGATTAGACTAATTTAGCCTAGTTTAGACAAGGTTGACCTAGTTTGACTTCTAGGATTGACCAAAGTTGACCAAGAGTTGACTTTGGCCTAGATTGACTTAGAATCATGTAGAATACATAGCAGAGCTTCATTTTATCATTTTAGACTTGTTGTGACTTGTGCTGTTCTGTTTAGGAGCCAGACACCACTCCTTGGATAGTACGATTCATATCGGACACTCAGATACAGGCGAGTACATTCTCTGATCATTTCATATCCTGCTTAGAATTATTTTCCTGCTTTAAATTACTTTAATTGATACTGTCACGTTGGTCACACGGATTGGTACTATATGGATCTTTTTATGAGATGTTATCTCCCTCGGAAGCATCGGTTACAGCATATTTTGTGCGTTTCACAAATCATCACGTATCTCTATGCTTCCTCTGATTCACGAACCGCCTGTGACATATGTACTCTCATGTTCACAGAGCCCCCATGAATCACCTTCACGTATCACTCATTTTATGAGCCATGTGAAGTTCACGAATCTTAACATAACTTGAACAGATTTTTGTGTATCGATTGGAGATGGGGGAGTGGAAATAGACATGTGAATATTATCCCAGTAGCTGTAGTCATGAATCACTCTCTTAGCTGTAGTCATGAACCTCCTATGCCATTCACATGTTTATATTTTACTCTGATTCACTAGTCACTATTAGCTCTTTACTTATAGTAGATATTTCCATTATAGTTTTTCTCTCTGTTTACATACTGTATTTCTTCAGTATCTATATCTTACTTTACTGCATGATTATATTTTCTAACCTGCTATGAACTGTTGAGATGTACTGTACTCGCTCCTGTCCTGACTGGACTTGTTAAAAATATTACAGAGGACGAGGAGGAGGCCTGGGAGGACACCTTCTTCGGATAGCTCTAGCTGAGGACTTCACCCCACTGCCTAGACTAGTTTAGTTAGGCCTTATCTTATTTTCATGTTGTCTTGAGTCTGTTTAGTTAGTCTTTACTTCTGTTCAGAGATGTTGAGTTGTATATTTTCTTTCCTTCTGTAAGCTGAGATATGTACTCTGGATATTTGCTGGGATATTATCTTAGACTTTTCCATCTTTAGTATTTCCTTGAGTTCTATAGCATATTGTGTTCTCTTCCTCCTTAGTTGTGATTGAGTTCATTAACTGCTTATTATTATATTGTTAGATGTATGTTGACCTAGGACAGCGTTCTACCGTCGACACTGCGGCGTAGGCTGGGCGTTGTTACGTTCTCGTACCCTCACAGTGGGTGCGGGTCGTGACATTGGATGACACGACCTTTTTGAGCAGCCTAACGATAGTTTTGTTGAATGCCTCAGCCAATCCGTTTGCTGCCGGATTGTAGGCGGTTGAGGCCACGTTCTGAATGCGATTCTTGTCACAGAACCTGCTGAAAATGTGGCTGATAAACTGAGGACCATTGTCATGGATGATCCGCCGGGGTACTCCGAAACGGTAAATGACATGGTGTTTGATAAAGCTGACCACCCTGGAGCTTTTTACTTCTGCCAGTGGAACTGCTTCCGCCCATTTGGAGAAGTAGTCGGTGATGGCCAGGATAAAACGGTGTCCTCTCGATGAAGGAGGGGTGATTGGCCCTACAATGTCCATGCCCCAGGCTTCGAAGGGCTAGGAGGCGACTGTAGGATGTAGCGGCTCCGATGGTGTATGTATGAAGTCTGCATGAAGTTGGCACGCGTGGCACTTCTTAGCATATTCAACAGCGTCGGCAGCCATGGTTGGCCAGTAGTAGCCCATACGTCGCAGACGATCTTGCAACTTAGGACCGGGTTGATGAGCTCCACAAGTTCCGTCATGAGCTTCTTGAAGAGCTTCGGCTGCTTCTTCGTTGGACAGGCATCGAAGGAGGAGCCCATCGAAGAAGCGTCGGTACAGCGTTCTGGTAGCTGTATCGTAGTAGAATCGAAGAGAGCGTCTCCTGACTGAGACGGCTTCCTTCGGGTCCTCTGGAAGGATTCCGTAGACAGCGAAGTCGATGAACGGGAACCTCCAGTCTCGGACATTAACACCAGTGTTTGTCGGCATGGCGTGAGCCACCTGCAAGCATAGGTTGTTTCTGGGACAAATTAGGTCTCGGCCAGTCACCGTGACATAGTGTTGAGTCCCAAGGGGCGCTGCCAATGAGGCTGCGAGGCCAGCCAGAGCATCGGCCTCCAAGTTTTGTAAACGGGGGACATGTTCGATGAAGAACCCGGTGAAGGTTGAAATGATGTTCAACGCGACTTCATGATAAGGGATTAAATCTTCATGGCGAACCTCGTATTGTCCCCGAACCTGGTTTACGACGAGTTTTGAGTCGCCGTAGGCTTCCAGATGGTCGACCCCCAGCTGTTGTACGAGCTGGAGTCCCATGACGAGTGCGTTATACTCGGCAACGTTGTTGGAGCACGGCTTCGAAAGAGAGTACGCACGCTGGATGACCAGCTGATCGGGGGAGACTAAGACTACCCCCACTCCTGCGATAATTTGGCCTTTGGGGCCTGTTCTCGAAGCGCCATCGAAGAACATCCGCCAAACGGAGCTTCCTTCGGTGACGTTGGATTCTTGGACCTCATCCGGAATATCTTCATAGAGTTTTTAGGATTCTGGGATGGGGTATGCAGCTAAAACGTCAGCCAGAGCTTGACCCTTGACAGCCTTTTGCGGAACAAACACCATGTTGTACGGTGTTAGCAGGATTGCCCATGTAGCCAGCCGGGAGTTCAATGATCCTGGCTTTGTCATGAGGACTCTGAGCGGATTGACTCGGAAAATAACATGAATTGTCTGACCCGAGACATAATGACGAGTCTTCTGGATGGCAAACACCAAAGCCAAGCACTCCTTTTCGACGGGATTGTACCGGTGTTCGGCCCCGATGAGTGTTCGACTGAGGTAGTAGATTGCTTGCTCGAAGCCTGTATCGTTGTTTTGAGCCAGCAGAGCGCCAAGAGAATGATCCATGGTACGGACGTAGAAGAGAAATGGTTTGCCGGCGACTGGCGCTACCAGGACTGGTGGGCTTGTTAAGTAAGCCTTGATGTCGTCGAAAGCCTTTTGGCACTCCTCTGTCCAGACGTAAGAGACTTCCTTCTTCATGAGCTGAGTAAAGGGTTGACATCTACCGGAGAGGTTTGCTATGAACCTCCGGATATATGCCAGATGTCCCTGTAGTCCCCAAAGTTCTCGAAGGTTCTTCGGAGGGTCCATGTTGAGGATGGCTTTGGTCTTCTCAGGATCAACATGAATGCCTTTCGCTGTGATGACAAAGCCCAAGAATTTGCCGCTAGAAACCCCCAGAAAGGATTTAGCGGGGTTCATTTTGAGTTGATGTGCCCGCATAAGATCGAAGACCGTCTTCAGGTCCTGTAGGTGATCTTCTTTGAGGCGGCTCTTGACTGCGATGTCGTCAACATAGCATTCGACTGTCTTGCGAAGATGTTGACGGAAGATGGTGCTCATAGCTCGCTGGTATGTCGCACCGGCGTTCTTCAAGCCGAAGGGCATTACTGTGTAGCAGAAAACACCCTTTGGAGTCCTGAATGACGTGTGTTTCGCGTCATCGGAGAATATCTTGATTTGATTGTAGCCTGAATACCCGTCCATGAAGGACATGCGCTCAAAGCCACATGTGTTATCGATCATCACATCAGTGATTGGAAGCGGAAATTCGTCCTTCGGGCAAGCAGAGTTGAGATCCCTGAAGTCGATACAGACTCGTATCTTCCCGTTCTTCTTGGTGACAGGAACGACGTTGGCTACCCAATCCGGGTGTTGTTCCTCACGGATGAAGCCGCTGGTCAAGAGTTTGTCTACCTCCTGATCGATGGCATTCATGATGTCTGGACGGAAGCGTCGCTGTTGTTGTTTGATAGGTTTGGCATCAGGTAAGATGTTCAACCTATGCATTGCGATCTGTGGGTCGAGTCCCGGCATGTCTTCATAGCTCCAGGCGAAGACGTCGATATACTCTTTAGCCAGTTGGATTAAAGATTCTCGATCTTCTCCTTCTAGGCTTTTACTGATGAAGATGGGTTTGGAAGAAGACCCATCCCCGAGGTCGATCTGCTCGACTTCGTCTTCGGTGGGAGGTTCGCATAACTCAAAACGAGATTCCCATTATTCTCCTAGGCGTTGGGCCCAGGGTTCTTCTTCGAAGGGTTCCGGCGCTTGGTCTTCGCCTTCATCTTTTTGAGGTTGTGCTGACGTCATGTTAGCTGACAGTACTTTCCTGAAGACTGATCCGATACTGGTATCGGAATCCCAAGTCGATGCTTCGGACGAGTGGGAATATTCTACGTCTTCTGCATCTGAACTCTCTGGGGTTGATGGTGGCGTGACATAGCCTAACCCCCGTCGAGTCCGATTATAGTAGTCCTGTGGCTTTCTATTGGGCATCGAAAGCCGGACAGGGAGATGCCGACCCTTGCCGTAGTTTAAGCCTTTGTTGCTTTTCAGGTCGTAGCCCATCTTTTGGATGATGTGCTTTGCCGTATCTGTGTACCGATAGACTTGTACTCTGCCGGTATCAGGTTTGGGCTCGATTGACGGGAGGTCCTGATGACGCTCGACTTTGCCCGAGATGATGGTGCCTTCGTCTCGGCTCCATGGAGGGACTATGAAGACTCCTTGAGACGGGACTACTCGATTATGATGGACGGTCGTTATTTGTGTTTGCAATAACCGTAGAGCGTTATCTAATGTATACATGGCATTCCAGTGTGGAAGACAAGAATAATTAAAAGACACTCTATTATTGATAAAATACGAGATCTTATCCTGTGGGATTACATTGTCAAAGGAGGGTGCCTCTACGTCAGCCGAGATATATTCACCAAGCTCCTCGTCTGTAAGAACTGGGGACGGACTAGGAGAGTCCACCACAGCTTTGATTTCGGGGTCTGAGAGGGTTATATGAGCCTTCTCTGACACCTTGGATGACTGCGGCGGCTTGCCCTTGAGACGCACTTTGAGAGGCGCCTCGGCTGCGCCTCCGGTGAGTGGTGCCTTCCCTTGTAATTTTGTCACCAGGGGAGCCGATGTTTGAGGTGGCTTTCCCTTGAGGCGTATCTTCAGGGGTGCTTCGCGAGCCGGCGCTTTCCCTGATAGCTTGATGCTCATTGGAGGCGCCTTCTGGGGTGGTTTCCCCTTCAGTCGGATTTTCAAGGGGGCGTCGAGAGTCGTCTCAGGCTCCATGTCCGGCTCTGTTGCCGTCTCTGCCTCATCATCAGCGTCGTTGGCTTCCTCCTCGTCAATGGGTTTGTACAAGTCGGAATCGGTGAAGTAGGCTTCAATCCCTTTGAAAGGATCGATGTTTGCAAACTCCGTCCGGATGACGCCATTAGTGGATACATACTTCATGCACTGGTAGAGCGTGGAGGGCACCACCATGTACTCGTGTAGCCATGGTCGACCGAGCAGGATGTTGTAGTTGACCTCGGCATCTACCACATAACAAGTCACCTCAGTTTTGAGGCTGCCAATGTGGCACTTCAGTCGGATCTTGACCAGTGGCTCGCTCTTGCTAGCATTGAAGCCACTGATGGTTGTATTGGAGGGCGCCAGCCGGTACATCGGGATCCCCAGCTTAGATAGTAGCGCCTTCGGGATGATGCTTAGGGAAGACCCAGGATCGATCTGAATCCGGCTCACCTTGACCGAGCCAATGTACCCTGTGTAATACAGCGGTCGGTTATGTCGGTGATGCTTGAGCAGCATGTCTTGTTGGGTGAAAGTTATGTTTGGGATAACTTCATCCGCACAATGACAGTGCGCACAAGTAGTTGGGAGGTCTTCAGGCTGCTTGACCTGACTGAGAAAGGATTCAGCGTCCTTCAGAGCTTCGCAGAGAGCTTCTCGGGAGTCTTTAGAAAGACGCAGGAGCTCGAACAAAGACAGGCGTACAGGTGTACTGGCTAGTTGTGCCAGAATGTCGAAGTTATGAGGCTTGGACAGCCCCGAAGCATTCTCCTTCCGTAGAGGTCTGTCAAAACGGGCCTCCACCTGCTTCTGCTTATTGGCTGCTGAGGGCTTAGATGGACCCTCCTCAGGGATGGTGCTAGGAGGCACCACCTCGGCGGCGGCTTCGCCGGACTGGGAGTTATGTTGTGCACGTGTTTGCACTGGAAGCACCTCTTCTGTTGAAGAAGAGACGGTGCGGCAAGACTTGATCTTCCTGCCTTTTGATTTGGAGGTAGGGCGTACCTCCGATTGAGTCACCTCGGAGACGAGGTCGGGGTGAACCCAGAGGACCTCTCCTCGAGATGTGGTGAGCGGGATGAGTCCACTCACATTGTCACGGGTAGGTGGTAAGTTTACCACCTCCATTGTCGCCTTAGGGATGGGGACGACGCCATCTTGTGTGGTAGTTGGCGGCAAGGTGTCGAACTGAAGCGAAACCACATTGGCTGACACCGTCTTCTCTTCATAGTCGACAGAGATTACATCCGCATTGATCATGCGCTGGATGTAATTTTTGAGGATGTAACAGTCCTTGGTCGGATGTCCGACAAACCGATAGTAGTGACAGTACCTCGGGTTGTCCACTTTCCCGACTTCATCGGGCCGTTTTGGGTCCGGTAGCTTGATCTTGTCACCCTGCTTCAGTATCTCGAAAAGTTGCAGGGTGTCGTCATCATTGAATGAATAAACCTCCTTAGGTCTCGGTGCCAGTGGAGGTTTCTGAGTAGGCGCAGATGCGCCTTTCGAGGCATTAACAGTCAATGCCTGTTTCCCCTTTGCTTCTCGTCCGGAGCTGTTAGCTGCGAACTTTTTCCCCTTATCGTCAAAGGCGGGGAAGCTGACACCCAAAAGACGTGCATTGGCCGCCTTCTTTTCTGCAGCTTCAGCTTCGATGATCAGGGAGCTCCAGTCAGGAGGGGGAGTAGAGTTGAGCCAGAGCTTCACTGCAGGCAACATGTTCATGCTGCAAGCGGAGAGGAGCGCATGTTCTGGCATGCCTGGAGGTAGCCTGAAGCAGGCCTGTCGGAAGCGTTCGATGAACACCCGAACCGTTTCTTTTTTCTTCTGGCGTATCTCTATGAGAGACGCCATCGTCATGTCTTTCCCGCCGTCATAGAAGCGGTCGAGGAAGAGGCGCGTCAAGTCGTCGAAGGACGATATGGAATTGTCGGGAAGACTGCAGTACCAGTCATACGCCACCCCTTTCAGGGCCCCGACAAAGATACTGGTGAGGAGCGCGTCCTCCTTTGGAAGATGCCCTGTCTGTGACTGGAAGTACGTCAGGTACCGTCGCGAAGAGTCCTTCCCGTCGTATGGGGTGAGTGTTTATGGTTTATACTTTGGGGGATAAACCACCTTGTTCCACTCGAGGGGATAAGGCTGGGGAATGCCCATCTTCTGGCGTTCCTCTTGCCTGTTCTTGGACTCGAAGCGCTCCCGCAGGTCTTTGATCATTTCGACCACATCCTCCGTAGAGCTAGGAGTCGGGTAAGGAGGTACCATCTGGATTGGAGCGTTTGAGGGCTCCGAGGTCCGAGGTGCTTCTGTATCCGAGGGCGCCCGTTGGAGGGGCACACTCGACTCCCCATTAGTTCTTGGGTTAGGACCAGTTGAAGGTGTCCTGATCAAGGCCGACCGCATCTCAAACACTGCTTGAGTCAGTACTTACATAGAGGCAGAGAGGGTTTTGAGTCCTCCCTCTAATGAGTCTATGCGCTGGACTATGTCCTGTGACGGCGCATCAGACTCGACATCATCCCCAGCCATGTATACTGTCCTGACACGGCCAGGAGTGGATGGATGGGTTGAGGCTTCGCTTTCGGCCTCACTCTCATGCGGAGGAGTTACTTCTCCTGGTGTTTGGCCACCCCCAGCCACATTCTGGAGTTCATCTTCAATAGGCACATCTGCAAGGGTCTGATTGCCCTCAGCTCCGTCTTGAAGGACCTCTTCGTTTCCAGAACTACCCCCGGCGGTGTCCTGGAGGACATCCTCATTTTGAGGGGCTTCAGGGAGACTAGCCTCGCCTTGATGATGAAGATCCGCCGCAGCTGTGCTTTGGACATCTTCGTCTTCGGAAGGAGGCTCGACAAGGATCTGGCTACCCCCAGCTTCCTCCAAGAACTTCTTCCTCGACCGAGTGCCTTCAAACACTCCAGAGGTCGAGACAGCTGCCTTGGTTTTCCTCGGCTGGCTTTTGGATGAGGACGAGGAATTGGCAGTCGGCTTCCGGATTGACGAGGAGTTGGAGATCACGTTGCATGAAGCAACCTTTGGTTCCTCTTCTGTTGGCACCTTCGTCCCAAGGCGACGTCGGAGAGGTGTCGATGATTGCAGCCGTTGGAAGACCGACTGTCTTGGTGGAGCTGCCGCCTTGCAACAGCAGTTGATGGTGACCACCGCACAAGTATGCCCCGTGAGAGGCGTCTCGTGCTTGTTGGTCGACTCTCCTGACCGACGCTTGTGAGTGATCACGTTGCACAGGTCATTGGAGGAGAGTGGTGCCTTCACACCCCCTTCAGACGTATGGCAAGGCCAAACGCCGGGGTGGTCAGGTGAGTGCTGCGCCCCCTGATCTAATACCAAGCAGGCATCACGATCAGTAGTGGGGGAACCACAACATTTGAAATGACTTGAACGAACCTCAAACGCACAACCAGAGGAGGCGCGGGAGTTCAAGACCACCGAGTTTGCCTTACTCGACTTGGTTGTGCACGCAGTAGATGCGCCCAAGCGAGATGAGGACTTTGAAGGTCGACTCGTTGTTGGTACAGGAGCACCTGAGTCAACCTTGTACAGCTTGCCATCGGCAGCGCGCGTGATTGTAAGCGCGTGCCTCTGGCCTGCTGCTGGCATAGCACTTTTATGGCGCATGGCCTGTGCCGCCTTGGATTTCTTCGTACTAGCCCGCTGGGGCGCATAGTACTCAGCATCCAACTTCTTCTCGCCATTACAGCGAGTGAGTCTGTCAAAGACAGAGGCTTTTTGTGGCGCATCAGAGGTGATGCGCGGGACATTGGCTGCACCCCTGCTCCGTCGACGCATCTTTCTCGCCTGAGAGGGAGATAGCTGGGGAACGTGGTCGGCCGCACGTTTCCCCAAGAGATGCGCCGCATCGACGGGCGCACCTTGGTTGCTGAGAACGTCAGCAGGAAGGGAAGGCTGGATTGCTGCATCCCCTTTAGTGGTGGTGCCCGAGGCGTCGACCTTGCGCACCCAGGCCGTGCGGATCTTCTTCGGCTTTGGCAGCCGCTTCGAAGGACTCGCACTTCCTTCAGAAATGAACTCCTTGTACGCCTATTGATTGAGGCGCACGACCAGCGTCTTGTGGGAGGAGCCCACCTTCACGTCGTCGGCCTGTGACACGACTTTCTCGGAAGAGGAGAAAGAAGTCCCCAGCAGAGTCGCCAGCTTGTTTGCCATTAAAATTGTTTGATTGAAAACTTTAATACAAACAGAACAGTGTTATAATGTAGGACTTAGATGTAGTCCTAGGAGTACACTTTTGTTTAAGCTGGGTCCTTAGTGCCAATGGAGCGAGTGGTAATGCGTTGACTCCGTTGACGGGCTGACGACGGTTATCGGTTCTCTGAAGGTGTAGATTGCTCTGGGTGCTGGAGCTCACGTTGCATGAAGCAACCTTTGGTTCCTCTTCTGTTGGCACCTTCGTCCCAAGGCGACGTCGGAGAGGTGTCGATGATTGCAGCCGTTGGAAGACCGACTGTCTTGGTGGAGCTGCCGCCTTGCAACAGCAATTGATGGTGACCACCGCACAAGTATGCCCCGTGAGAGGCGTATCGTGCTTGTTGGTCGACTCTCCTGACCGGCTTCTACAAAAGAAAGATCCTAGATCTACAGCCAGCGGCCACCATGCGCCTCCAGATAGGCGCAGCGGCTACCATGCGCCTCCAGATAGGCGCAGCAGCCACCATGCGCCTTCCGATAGGCGCAGCAGTCACCATGCGCTGTCAGTTAGGCTCAGCAAATGCCATGCGCCTTCAGCCAGGCGCATCCCACCATCTCTTCAGCAGCTCAGTTATGTGCATCCAGCTCAGTTATGTGCATCCCTTCAGCAGCACTCTTCCAACCAGGCTCACCTGGCCGAGCAGAGCCCAGTTATGTGCTGCTCTTCAAGCCAGGGTCACCTGATAAGTGCTTCGATTACATAAAGCATTTAACCCTCTGGCTGGAACCAAGGAAGAGAAGAGCACGGCAAAGCTGTGGCCAGGGGAGGCTTCGAAAGAGCCTCCAAAGACCAAGGAAGATCGTGATCGAAATCATGGCACAAGGAGCTTTCAACACAATCAAAGTGGGCGGCACCCACTTTGAAGGAAGAGAGAGCCTAGCACCGCCATTCCGATCTACGGCTCTTCCGGAACAACGGAGACGAGGCCCGAACATCCCTATCTTTGGATGCAACAGGCACCTTCCGCCTGCCTCAGAAGCCCTCGACTCCGTCTTTTGGATATAACAGTCACCTTCAAGTGCATCGAAGACAACACGACGTCTCATCTTCACCCTCGGGAGCACTTCGTCAACAGAATGCACCCGCATATCCAAGTTCATGTTGGAAGTACATGAGGGAACGAAGAGTAAACCTTCTCTCCATGCCACTATTTATAGGCTGGGCAAATCAAACCCATGCGCCAAGTGGATGACTCTTCGAATTCTGTGCAATGAATTTGTATTAAATGGATGAACCGGACGCCTCGAATTCAGCCAAACGGCTATTTTTAGCACTCGAGGAGCGAGACAGCCGCATCATTAAAGGACATGTCGGATGCGCCAGCCAAACAGCACATCACATGGACGCGCCCTCCAGCATCAGGTGCATCACACAGACGCGCCCCACAGTACCCGGCGCATCACAGAGGATGCGCCCCCTCACATCTCCATACCGAGTGGAACACCAACCAATGTGCCCACTCAGCTGTCCATCGAACGTCACAAACATTAAATGCTGAACTGACACCAGAGTTGGCAGCACGCTTCCCAAAGTCTGAAAGTTTGACAGCTTTTTCAGAGAACGAAGCGTCGGTAACGTCAGCATCATCATGACTCTATTCCGACGGCTACTGCCACGTGGCCATCCGCATGCGCCTCTACGGCCATGCGTCCAAATCGCCATGCGCCTCTACGGCCATGCGTCCAAATCGCCATGCGCCTCTACGACCATGCGTCCAAACCAGCATGCGCCTCAAAAGCCGTGCGCCTCAGACCCATCACTGATTCCTAAAGACAGAAGAAGAGTCTCCAGTTAAAGCTTTGCATGCGCCTCAAAAGCCATGCGCCCCAGACTGATCTCTGATCCCGAAAGACAGAAGGAAAGTCGCCTGCATGTGCCTCAAAAGTCATGCGCTCTAAACGGTTTGTAACCCCTAAAGGTTATGAGCCGCAGCCTCCTCCTGCGCCCAATCAAGGCGCAGCTCACCAGATTACTTCCCCCCACCAAATCCGAGATCTTCGAGCCATGGGTCGATGACACGTGTCCTTTGACTCAACTCGTCCAAGATTTCAGCAACAGAAAGATCTTCTCCTCTGCTACGTGCCGGCTCACAACAGCAGTATGAAGAGTTCTCCCCCTCAATCAGGGCGCATCATCTACGCGCCTCCATCGGCAACCTCCACGTGGCGTCCCCACACCGGCGCATCCCACATGCGCGCATGAGCAGCCAGCCTGCAAAACTATAAATAGAAGGATCGTCTCCTTCACACACATAGACAGAATCCACAACGAACATACAAGGAATCATCAGAGAGGCAGATACAGACACTCAACGTCTTCCTCCTCTCAGGAAGCTCCAGCACCCAGAGCAATCCACACCTTCAGAAAACCGATAACCGTCGTCAGCCCGTCAACGGAGTCAACGCATTACCACTCGCTCCATTGGCACTAAGGACCCAGCTTAAACAAAAGTGTACTCCTAGGACTACATCTAAGTCCTACGTTGTAATACTGTTCTGTTTGTATTAAAGTTTTCAATCAAACAATTTTAATGGCAAACAAGCTGGAGATGCTCTTCTGTCTTTAGGGTAACTGAAAAATTTTAATGTTCTGTTTGTCTTTAGGTTTACAGTGAGCTCTTCTGTCTTTGCATGGCTTTTGAGGCGCATGCAAAGCTTCAACTGGAGACTCTTCTTCTGTCTTTAGGGATCAGTGAAGGGTCTGAGGCGCACGGCTTTTGAGACGCATGCTAGTTTGGACGCATGGCCGTAGAGGCGCATGGCGATTTGGACGCATGGCCGTAGAGGCGCATGGCGATTTGGACGCATGGCCGTAGAGGCGCATGCGGATGGCCACGTGGCAGTAGCCGTCGGAATAGAGTCATGATGATGCTGACGTTGCCGACGCTTCATTCTCTGAAAAAGCTGTCAACTGTTCAGACTTTGGGAAGCGTGCTGCCAACTCTGGTGTCAGTTAAGCATTTAATGTTTGTGACGTTCGATGGATAGCTGAGTGGGCACATTGGTTGGTGTTTCACTCGGTATGGAGATGTGAGGGGGCGCATCCTCTGTGATGCGCCGGGTACTGTAGGGCGCGTCTGTGTGATACGCCTGATGCTGGAGGGCGCATCCATGTGATGCGCTGTTTGGCTGGCGCATCCGACATGTCCTTTAATGATGCGGCTGTCTCGCTCCTCGAGTGCTTCGAGGCGTCCGGTTCATCCATTTAATGTAAATTTATTGCACAAAATTCGGAGAGTCATCCACTTGGCGCATGGGTTTGATTTGCCCGGCCTATAAATAGTGGCATGAAGAGAAGGTTTGCTCCTCGTTCCCTCACGTACTTCCAACATGAACTTGGATATGCGGGTGCATTCTGTTGACGAAGTGCTCCCGAGGGTGAAGATGAGACGTCGTGTTGTCTTCGATGCACTTGAAGGTGACTGTTACATCCAAAAGACGGAGTCGAGGGCTTCTGAGGCAGGCGGAAGGTGCCTGTTGCATCCAAAGATAGGGATGTTCGGGTCTCGTCTCCGTTGTTCCAGAAGAGCCGTAGATCGGAATGGCGGTGCTAGGCTCTCTCTTCCTTCAAAGTGGGTGCCGCCCACCTTGATTGTGTTGAAAGCTCCTTGTGCCATGATTTCGATCACGGTCTTCCTTGGTCTTTAGAGGCTCTTTCGAAGCCTCCCCTGGCCACAGCTTTGCCGTGCTCTTCTCTTCCTTGGTTCCAGCCAGAGGGTTAAATGCTTTGTGTGATCCTGGCTGGAAGAGCAGCACATACTCTGCTCGGCCAGGTGAGCCTGGTTGGAAGAGTTGCACATAACTGAGCTGCTGAAGAGATGGTGGGATGCGCCTGGCTGGAGGCGCATGGCATTTGCTGCGCCTAACTGACAGCGCATGGTGACTGCTGCGCCTATCGGAAGGCGCATGGTGGCTGCTGCGCCTATCTGGAGGCGCATGGTGGCCGCTGCGCCTATCTGGAGGTGCATGGTGGCCGCTGCGCCTATCTGGAGGCGCATGGTGGCCGTTGCGCCTATCTGGAGGCGCATGGTGGCCGCTGGCTGTAGATCTAGGATCTTTCTTTTGTAGAACCTTTTCTAGCCATGTAATAGACTTTTATATATAAATAAAAAGTCCTTCTTCGAATGGCTTATTTGATTTTGCTGTCTGAGTTCTGGCGCATATAGTGCCTGGCGCATAGGCTTTCTGGCTGTGAAATTCCATGCTTCTACAGCTGTCTGAGCGTATGTTGACCTGAGCGTATGCCGCCTGAGCGTATGCTGACCTGAGCGTATGCTGCCTGAGCGTATGCTGCCTGAGCGTATGTTGACCTGAGCGTATGCTGCCTGAGCGTATGCTGACCTGAGCGTATGCTGCCTGAGCGTATGGTGACTGAGCGTATGCTGCCTGAGCGTATGTTGACCTGAGCGTAGCTTGACCTGAGCGTAGCCAGACTTGAGCGCAGCCCGACTACCCTGGATATTCTATGGCCCTGTATATTGATATTTTATTAGATATTTAACGTCCATTTTATATCCTTACGCCTTTTTTTATGAACTTGATAATCCCGAATTTATTTATTATGTTTGGAATGATAATTGAACATGGCTTGATAGTGGCCCGCTGTGGTGCACTCCTGACTTGATAACTTGACCTGATAACTTGACCTGCTAATTTATGACACGACAGTGACCCGTGGTGGTGCACTCTTGACCAGTACCCTGACATGCTTGATAGTGGCCCGTAGTGGCGCACTCTTGATAATTAATAATGATAATGATAGTGGCCCGTCGTGGCGCACTCTTGACTAATTAATTCATTTGCCTGGACACCGTGGATGATTGTGCTTGTATAAACTACGAGTCCTGTGTGTCTTGTATTATGTCTAGGGCATGATCCCTGAGTACCATGGTCAGGGATTCATACTGAATCTGGCTAGGTTAATGACTAGATTGATCACATAGTTCATGGAGAACTTCCCAGTTACCTGTTGCCCCTTTGGTCCCGGCCTTATATATATATATATACATGGGATTTGTTGCTATCCGTCGAGATGAGCGCACTTCCAGCCCGCCGTCGAGTGTGGTACCTTAGGACACATGTATCTTACTACAATGTGTCTGCTATATCCAGCCATCTTTTCCTTTTTTTGCTGGGATCACTCAGGTAGTAACAAACAGGTAGCCGGACTTAGAATTCTCATTGCATTTGCTAGTAACTAGGCCTGTGATAACCCTAGTTAATTAAAGTAGCAAGCCGTATTTATTGCTCGGCCGTGATTGATTGGATGGAGTCTAGTCCAGCTTTGTCTCGTCTTGATTCTGTACCATTTCTGGCATGACATGATTACTCGTGCTTTATCTAATTCTATATCATGAATAATTGCATGACCAGATTTTTACCTTGCTCATAAATGGTGGAAGAAACCAAGTTCTGTTCAGACGAAGGGTTACAACCTCGGTCCTTGTTTGGTTTACGGGTTATAACCTGGTTATCTGAATAGTCCCATGGTTATCTCATCGTATATCATCCTGTCATACTTTTCCATATGTACTGTCTTTTATCGATTTTGTACAAGATTGTCTTTTATATTCACCTGTCATGCTTTTCTTAAATTACTGTCTCTTATTAAGTAATTATATCCTTGTGCTAATCTGCTGGTTTTAGTTCCTAAGTGAAGCCTCCTTTGTGGCACTTGCTCTTTCTGGGGTCTGACCCAGCTGGTTTTGTATGGCCAGATACCGGAGCAGTAGCAAAGGATCTACCTGCTTTCCAGCCAGATGGTGACCACTAGAGGGAATCCTGGCAACGAGTGGGTTTCTTTTGTTCTCCCATTGTAATTGTACATTATTCTTTTGAGGCGTTTAGCCGCCGAGCAAGTGTTAGCTCGTGTATATTTTACTTACTGTCTGTCTACGGGCTGTAACATGATTGGCAACTCGAGGTTGATCATGTATGACTTAACTCTTGCTAGTCCTTACATTTTGTATGACTAGCTTCATGATCATCTGGATATGTAATGTTTGGGACGCCTTACAATTGTATATTTGGTGATCCGATATCTTGTAACTATCATTACTTGTTGAGATTGAGACATTAGGCTTGTTATTGATCCTAAAAGACTGATGGTTTGTAGTGTACCCTCACATAGCTAGACAGCCGTGACCGTATAATGGGATGGTTGCCGTTCCGTTATACGTAGCTGGCTATGCACGCCCCCGTTCCTCAGTATTCTGGTTCTGGGGCGTGACAGCCATGGAGGGACCCTCGGTGACGCTGAAGGAAGTGCGGCACGCCTTCTTGAATTCTGACACTTCAAAGTTATACTTTTTTAGTGTCGCTGGTTGACGCTCGGGCTCCGCCGTGTCGACTTCAATGGATTTGATCGTCTGCCCGGTGGCAGTAGGTGCGGTGACGGTAGGCGCAGTCGCAGAATTTTCGTTGGCCGCCATTGTTTGGACGATCTGCTGCAGGGTATCCAGCTACTTTTGTTGAAGTTTTGCGTGTGCGACGAAGCGAGCTTCGAACTGGGACTGTCGTTCCTCCGTCTGTTGATGTCGATTCTCGGACTGGTTTCGCTGCGCCTCCATCATGCGCAGCATCTTTTCGATGGTATCGTTAGAAGGTCCGTCCCGCGATCGATGCGAACTAATAGAGCCGCTAGAAGCGCTCTGTTCTTGCTCGGCCGTGGGTTCCGTCACTTCTGCGATACGAAGGCAAACGCATCAGTCACAAATTATTACGGACTCATTGTATGGAATAACTTATCACATCGATGCGAGGTCAAAGGATGTAAACCGTGCTCTGATACCATTATGTCACGTCCCGATTCCGTAGAATCGATAGTCGTCTCCCGGGCGTGATGTCGTGCGAACCTAAGTTGCGATCGCACAAGGCATAGTCATAAGGTTATCCGAAACACAACATCAAGTTAGAGTACGCAGAGAAATTGATTGACACATTTGAAATAGAAGTAAACTTTTTCATTGATAATAAAACTTCATTTACATTGACTTCATTACATTCATTGCCGCGCGGGCTACAACATGACTCGACTTACAAAATGAACGTCGATGAGATAGTCGTTTCATACATTACACCCCTTTATACAAGCAAAAACCATTATACATTTCCACCTGCTATCGCGGAAAGTCGAGTCGCCATCTTTTCTTTTGGACTGAGTGCGGGTCTT
>JANAVB010019807.1:0-45000 GCA_029216955.1 Iris pallida | reverse complement strand
ACTATTAATATATTTAATTAATTAAATTCTATGAATATTTCGTATACAGACCCAACAGGCGTTGAAGGAGGGAAAACCTGCTGACTCGGTCACCATGCACGATGTATTCCAACTTGTCCACAAGAGACGGAAGGATGGGAGCTTCGTCGACGAAAGGGCCAAGGCGACGGATGTAAGTACTTACGTTTATGAGATTTATGTTAGAATTATAAGTATTCAGACAATAACTTAGGTAAACTTAGTATTCAGACAAAAACTTATTAGGTAAATTTAGGATTCAGACTATAACTTAGGGTAACATAGGATTTAGATTATAACTTAGGTAAACTTATAGTATAATAAACACATTCATTTCATAGGCTGCGTATCGTGAGGCCCTTAGTCGGATTCATCCATCTGCTACCGAGGATGTCGGTAAAACGACGCCCGTTGGGACGCCCTCTTCTACGGCCACTCGCTACGACGACTTATTCGTAGATACCGTCGGCGGCTATAGGAAAAGGTGCGTGTACGGAGTCGGCTCCCTGGCTAATTTGTACTCGGCGACTCCGAGATTTCTACCTCCCCCGCCTCCTCCCGCGGCCCCGGTAGACAATGATGTGAGGCCCCAGCTTGCACATCTGAACGAGGCGGTGCCGGAGATTCGGACGCAGTTGTCCACGTACCTGCGTCCTTCTACTCATGCTGCCGGTCCTTCTAGTGCTCCCGGTGTAAAACCCCTATTTTTTAATTATTTTTTTAATTTGTTGGACTTCAAATTTAATTTATACAATTTATGGTTTTTATTAATTATTGAAAAAATGACCTTAGCCATTGTTGTGTTTTGAGCACAAGACGACCATAAATTTTGGCACGAAAGATGTAGCAGTGTGCTTTGACCAGTATATTAGCCATGTCGTGGGAGGCTTAGCCATAGTTCAGTCCGAACTAGAAAAACCAGGCCGAGTTGTGAAATAACGCATTTAAAATATTTTATTTAGATATTATTTTATATATTGATTTTTAGATGACCCGGTTTGTCCAAACCAGCCCGAACTGGGCCCAAACCAAATTTAAACCCATGTAGGCATGTGGTGTGACCAAGGTGGCCATGTAGACATATTTTATGTACGTAGAAATATTTTCTAAATTATTTTAAAATTTTATGTACAATTTTTAATTATTTAGTTATATGTACAATTATTGGTATTTTATTATTAAATAATATTTTACAAGATTGTAGATTTTCTGGACCCGGATAAGGGTGTGTGGTAAAGTTCGTCCAAAACTATCCTTGTGTGATTTTTATTATTTTATTATTATTAAAATATTTTGTGAGAATTAAATAAACAATTATTGTTATTGAATATTATTAATTATGGTCCATTGAATTTGGATATATATGTAAATGGGTTTTAAAACATTAAATATTTTAGATAGATAATATCAAGTTTTATTTTAAAATTTGTAAAGATTTATATATATATATATATATATATATATATATATATATATATATATATATATATATAAAAATATATATATATATATATATATATATATATATATATATATATATATATAAGTTAAAGATTTCAACTAGATTTGGATAAGTTTAAAGCATAGTAGATATATATAAATATATATATAACCCATGGTTGGTGGTCGGCCCCACCAACCAAGCAACCACAAATAAATAGCAGCGGGAGCAGCTAGAATTGTGCGCCCCCACATGCACCAATCCCACGAGCAGCAGCAGCTAGGTGCTTTGGCCGAACCCCTCCATTACATGTATATATATATATATATATATATATATATATATATATATATATATATATATATATATATATATATATATATATATATATATATATATATATGAGTTTAGCAAATTAAAACCCTAATTTTCTTTCACCTCCAAATTTCTTCCACTTCCTCCTCTCTCCTCCATCCTCCTCCCTCTCCTCGGCGTGCGTGCCAACCTTGCCGGAGCGACAGCATCTCCGCCTCCCGGTCGTCACGACGACAACAACAACAGTTTTCTACTTTAAGGTATCCCACTTCCCCGATCGATGTCTCCCTCATTTTAAATCCGTTTTTAGATCCGTAAATTCGTGTAGAAAGCCCACATGACCCTCTATCATCCCCTTCAGATAGATTTATTTATTCTGCAATAAATTTTAGTTTTAATTAAATTAAAAATATCGAAAAATTAGTTTTTATAAATCTTAAAAAAAACCATACGAGGTACGTCCCGACAAACCGGGCGACCCCGTCGCAAATCGAGAGTACCGAAAGGTCCGTATCAACTTTGCGGACGTGCGGGCTTTGACGAAATTTAAATTGGTTGCGTGTGCGCGACGAATTTGACCCGTATCCGTCAAATTTTTCCGTGTCGGGCTTTTCAAAATTTTCCAATTAATTACTTTGTGCACACTCATCAAATTGTGACGAAACTTGCGCCATTGGACTCAAAATATTTTTCTGGTCCTGTGAGCCAAGTTTGGTCCGATTCTGAGACCGTTGATCGGGACACTATTTTGGCGGGCCCACAATCCCACTCAACGGGCGAATTTGTGCACAGTCCACCGGAATCCAAAATTGGACATACTATTGGGTTTATCTCATCAAAATAAATCCATAGACATGTAGTTTGACGACTTTAGAGATCGTAGGTTCTGGCGCACATTTCGGTGCAAAACGGGTCCAACGGCGGACATCGTTTTGACCCAAAATTATGATTTTGCCCATGTTCCAGAAATTAACTTTTGGACAGGCATTTTTTAGGCATATCTTATATTCCAAACTCGTTCGTGATGTTTGTTGCAGCATCCGGAGTCATCTGCGGCATTTGGCTTTTCTTGCTCCATCTATTGGTCTGTTCGAGCTACTGGATTATTCTTTTTTTGCACATAACCTCAGGCAAGATACCTTGCCTTTACTGTTTAATTTTTTGCTCAATATCACGCATACTTTTTTTATATTGTTCTTTCAAAATTATATATATATACAAATTATTATATTTTATGCAATTGGCTTAGAGTTAATGGACCACCGTATGTTTAGTGTATCTCATAAACTGTCACGATGTGCCACGAATTGTGTGTGAGTTGTGAGTCGCATATAGATACGGACTTGCGTGCTGACTGATCATTGGTGCGTACAGGCCGTGCGTTAGGATATAACTGTTAATAGATTATGTAGAATGCTTGGCAGTTATTAAGGATTAAACAGTATCGTGGAGTCGACACATGTATAGTATCATGGGGAGGGGGAAGACAGTTATTAGCGTAGGAGCTACATGTTCAGTACACACATAGATTTGGGCCGATAGTGTCTCGTATGAGCGCTACTTACTGTCCCGGGGCCGATAGTTCTCGTATGAGAGCTACTTTCTGGCCATGGTCGATAGTGTCTCTTATGAGCGCTACCTACTACCACTCTCTCTCCATCTATGCTGAACACCTAAGCTCCTGCATAGAACGTTGTCTTCTCAAAGTGTATATCACATAGAATGGTTCGAAACCTTTACGCATGTATATTTTCTATTGAGCTCTTACTATTCAGTTATGGCATAATATTATGTGTCTTGTTACGTCCCTTTGAGGACCTGGTTTTTCCCCAGGTGTGTGTTCATGTTTTCTGTAGGTGTTCTAGCCAAGGCCGTGATCTTCCTCATTTCTCGAAGATGATTGCTCTTGGTTTGTTTTATCATTTTGTCGATCGCTTTCTTGTACATTTATATCATTGAGATAGTTGGTAGTAGACTTTGTCTCCGCCCAACGATTGTACCATAACTATTCAAGTTGATTCTATCTTTATTTTATTATATATTTGTGGATGAGATTTAGCATGTCTTGGTTCTCTACATTTTATAGCTTATGTATTTATACGAGGATTCCATACATTGGAGTATTTTTCGTATATCTACAGCTGGCATGTCTACGTGCTTAGTCCTACGTATTTTGGTACTGGGGCGTTACACCCATTCCTTCTTCCGCCGAGCATCTTTCTTTTGACCCTACTGCCTCTATCGTACTGCCTCCTACTTTGACGGCCCTCCTTGACATGATGACGCCAGAGCAGCTGCGCCATCTTCCAAGCCATGTCTTGGAGGGATTGCCGTCGTGCTTGGTGGAGGAGTATATGAGACAGTCGCAGCAGGGAGTACCACCACCAGCGGACGATCGCAGCCCTCGTCGTTGATGTTTATATTTTTAGAATTATTTTGTTTGTAAATATTGAATATTGAATATTTGTGTTTAATTATTGAATATTTGTGTGAACAATTTGAATGCTTGGGATTATTTGTGTGTTTTATGTGTTTATTTGTGTGTTGGAATTGTTTGTGTGTTTTGTATATTGGAATTACTTGGGATTATTTGTGTGTTTTGTATGTTGGAAATGCCCAGTTTTATGCTATTTTTTTCAAAAATTTCCCAGATACCGACGGACTGGCAACCAATTTCCGACGGACTATCCGTCGCTAACTGGGAGATTCCCAGTTCGCGACGGATGTGCGACTAAACGCCGACGGAATATCTGTCGCCAAGGTTCTGGAATTATGAAAGATTCACAGGATAGGACCGACGGATATTACATCGGTATACCGTCGCTAGTAGTCAGTAAGACATTGGCGACAGATAATCCGTCGCTATAATGCCGACCGATTGGCGACGGTCTAGCGACGACGCACGACGGAGTAACGACAGATTATCTGTCGCCAATGTTATGGAAATATGAATAATTCACAGAACTGTGTCGACGGATATTCCGTCGATATTCCGTTGCGGCTCCATCAAAACTTAGCGACCATTCGCGACTGATTGACGACGGATTTTGCATATCAGAAACTCTCTGATATGCATTTACCGACCAAGTAGCGACGGATTTGTCCGTCGGTAAGTGATACATCATTACTTCTTCTGATACGTGATTTGACGGTAATCCGTCGGCGAGTCGTCGCAAACTGCACAAGTATGGTTGACGGCAGTCCGTCGCTAATTCGTCGCTGGGCGACTACTTGCTGACGGATTGCAGTTAGCGACGAGGCTTTTTTCGACGACCTTTTTTAACCAATATTCGTCGACCATCCGTCGGTAATTACATTTACCGACGGATTTTGGACGGATATAGCCGTCGCTAAATCGATAAATTTTTGTAGTGGATTTTAACACGGAGAATGGTCATTCTCCGTCATTTTAACACGGAGAATGGCCATTCTCCATCATTTTGACATGGATAGGCCATTCTCTATTGTTTTAGCACGGAGAAAGGTCATTCTCCGTGATTTTAACACGGAGAATGATGGAGAACAGTCGACAGAAACCTAAAACCTATTTTTTTTGTGGAAAAAAATTTGTTATGAACGAAAATTCAAGAGTTTTCGTTATTCTTTCAAAACGATGCTAACTCTTATGGAAAAGAAGAAGATCTTCTCTCCACAATTGACCTAATCGTCGGAAAACTTTAAATCTCTCCACGATGATGATGATGATGATGATGATGATGAGCGATGATCGGAGTTCGACTGAAGAAAAATACAGTGAACTACGAACGATCTTTACGATCTCTGCTGAAGATGAGAGCAATGGAATTCAGATCTCTCGTGAAGAAGAAGAAGACGAAAATCGCAATCCAAGTCTGAGTATGTGCGAAGGGTAGTTATGGTATTATAAAGATGGCAATTTTGTAAATACATAACATCTAAAGGGAATCTTAGAATATTTAACGTGGAAATATATAATTCTGGGCATTTTATAAAACCCATCCTGCGGGTGGATTTTTCATACAAACCAACCCCGAAATTGGATTTCTCAGTAATTTCAATTTTTTTTATATGCCACAACTAACATAATATCTGGAATTTTTTCTTCTAAAAATAGACCTATAATTTTTTTTTTTTACTTTGACCATATATTTGATTGATTTCTATATATATAAGTCTAAATAAGATTAGATATTAAGTCTACATAAGATTGAATTTTTATATATAGACACATGATATGCTATATAAAGGATCTAAAGGTTCTTCTTGTGATATCTGATTGTGCTCAATAAAAGTTGTTGAATAAGTATAACACAAGAGTGCTAAAGTTATTGAATATATTTAGATTTTTTTTATGCTTATTTATCTTTGTGATAGAGAGTTTTTGAGAGCAAAGAGGGAAGTGCTGAAAGAGTTATTGTAATTCATTTTCTTCTTTATAGTGTAACTAAAACACCATCATCTGTGGAAGTAGACATCTTGGCTGAACCACATAAATCATTGTCTTTATGCTTGTGAAATTTCTCTGAGGTATTCTCTGGTTTCTTAGGTTTATTTTCGTTGTGCCTCAACAATATCTGACATGGCAACTGATATTTTAATCCAAAAAATTTATCATCCATTTTTTATTTTATTTTTTATTTTTATTTTTATTTTTATTTTTATTTTTTTTATTTTTATTTTAATTTTAATTTTAATTTTAATTTTAATTTTAAAATTTGTCGTGTTAGATGTCACGTTAGCTGCACACAAGAAGGGATGATTTGTAGAGATATTTTGGAAGGATTAATAGCTTTCTTTCATTTGGAAAGTTTAGAATTAACTAATGGAACAATTACCACTTCCCAACCTCTTGTACGTTCAACATCGATAAAAGTTGTATCTATATCTAGCAAACAAGAACTAGGTCATCAAAAACATCTAAATTCTACATAATAAAGGTTTGAGGGACGTTAACTGTCACGCTCCATCCCGAAAAATTGCTGGTCCTCGCATCGATATATCCGAATCATCGGCTTCGCTGGAGCGTGATGCCGTACGAGTCTGGAGTTGCACTCGTACAAGGCAAGATGACAAGTTCTCAAATGGTTATCTTTGATATTGTTATTTAGCAGCGAAAAAAACAGAGTATACGAAATAATTCTCTTTATTGATAAATGAATTGAGGTTACAAAGGCTTTCAATAGTCCAACTGAATTTGCTAGATTAGCTTACAACACTCAAGTCATCTCTTGCCCACAAAGGATTTCACCGTTCCATACATCATGTCTTCTATATCTCGGCCGCATCATCCTGTTGCAAGTTCGAGCGTCAATGCGGTCGGACACCTCAATACGCTATGGCATTCTATGCCTTAGCGCGTTCAAGCGAAGCTCCACCACGAGCAGACCATTCCCTAAACCCGCTAGCAAACTAGTGAGAGATTAGTACTTTCATCCTTGTTGTACTGATCAAAGACCTACTTTACTAGAACGACATTAAGTAGCGTATTGAATCATACATCATTCAAGTTAGTGATATTACTATCCTTGTCTTAGGTTGAGTTTCATGGCATATTCGAAAGCAGTAAAACATATTATCATGGCAAGTATGTTATGTTTGATTTATGTAAACAAGCAAGCAAGCAAGCAACATGCAATTCTCGTGTTCCTTCGTGCCGACTTGTTATCGATTCGAGACATTCTCCCTTGCGGCAATGCAAGGTGAATACCTACTATTCTTTTCCTGTCATGTTATAAGTGATCGTTGAGCAGGATCTCTGTGCCTACGTCATTCAGCTCACCGGCCCCTATCTATATGAAGATTACTGACATTCACAGATGTCAGAATAGACTTATGTTTATCAACGACAATTGCGACACTCCCATTCTGCCTAGGTTGTTATCATTACTGAAGGTCCCGCAATGCATCAGGTGCTCACAAACACCGATTATTTATTCCTCCTAGGCCGGACAGTCCCGATGCCCTGGTGATCTGTTCGAGGAAACAAACCCGTGCACGGGTTAATTCACAGTCCATTTGATCATGCAACACACTCATCATACAACCAAACATAGTCTTGAGTCAGAAACTCAGACTTCATGTCGTCTTGTATTTCCCTTTCTTTCAATGTTCTCACTCTTTCTTTCTCTTTCTATGTTTCTCGCTCTTTGTACGATTTCGTTCTTCGTTTCAATATTTTATGGCACCATGCCCCAACTCAATGTTCGTCAAACGAACGACCCGAAGGTCCCGAACATTTCTAAGGTACCGTGCCACATTCGACAGTTTTGTCACATTTATGCCACAACCGTTCTCTTCGCAACGAAGCCATCTTATTATGATTCTCGTGCACGTACGCACGCTTTGACACAATTGTTCTCTATCCTTCGAGTCATGCATGCGATGCACGCCTCGATACCATATTTCTATGTTCTATGCCTTAGTGTTCAATGCAAATGGCTCGTTCACTAGGGCACTCGCCTCAATAGTCTTTCAATGTGCTAGCTTTCTAACTCGTGTGCGAAGGCACGAATGACTCGTGCGCTGAGGCACTTGTCGATACAGTTATTCCATGTTCATATGGCTTGCGCACCGAGACACTTGCCTTTGCGATATTCAATGTTCAATAGCGACTCGTACATTTGATGTACGTTTTATTTCAATTGTTTTTGTTCGACACGCACTACAGTTTCTCTCCTTCGAGCCACGTCCGTGGACTCGATAGGTTAACTTAGCATACAACAGTACATTTTAATTAGGCATGACGAGCTAGAAAAGAAGAGTCAAAGTCCTTCCACCTTAAGCCGATACGCTTTATCGTTTCGCGGAGCCGATGCGGATCGATTTCATTACTTCGTTGTACGGCCAACTCTTTTGACTTAGCCATTCGAGCACTTCGTGCTTCATTAAATTATACGACCGATTTGGCTTACGGAGCCTATGCCTCAGTCCGTTGTGAGACAGTGATTTGATTTTGCGGACCCCGTTGTAAATAAGACAAAATGTCGACCTCTTATATTTCAGCGTAAACGTATAGCATGCACACGAAACCAACTAAAATCAATATTCGTTTGAATCGGACTTGTGCCTTTGCATCGATTCGATTTCTTAGAATCTTCGAACCGACTCAAAGCATTTCTCTTATTCAGACCAACGTAACTCTTTGCATTGATCCGACTCGATGCATTTCTCGGGTCTACATACTCCTGTATCGATTCACATCGATACTTAATCGGGTCAACGTAACTTTTCGAGTCAACGACTCAGCATAATATACCGTGCGGAGCGGGACATTACATTAACTAAAGATAAAACACATTAAGGATAAGGATAAGTGAAGATAAAATTTACTGATTTATAAAATTATAAGTAGGAAAACATTTCAAGTCCAACAAACTTATAATATACAACACTCAAAAGTTACCAAACACAAACACATTAAATATAAACAACGAAATTGTGGACAACCAAACCACAACAACTCTTCTATATAAAATACAATTTGAAGGAGATTATGGGTCACACAGCTATTTTTTCAACAATATATAATGTCCTTTTTTGGGATCATTTTGTTACTGGTTAGGGTTGACATGATGCTTAGGTTGGTTCCATGTAGGCTATAGACAAAAGATATAGTAATTGATTAATCTTAGTCAATGCTAGATCGAGTTAGAAAAATTGAATTAATGCACGATCGAGTTAAGAACTTTTATTAACATAAGCTTAATTAAGGACTGCAACAAGTATAACAGATGAAAAGAGCTAAGCTTTATACCCTTTCTTCACAAGGCCTTACTAAGAAGACAAGGCAGCATTGATCATTTGTTTGTTAATTATATTGCAAATATTTTATTATATGTGACCATAATATTCTCTTCCTCCCCATGGTGCAATTCTAACAGTCATAAACAAAAAGCAACCAATGACAAACCTATTTATTATAACTTGTGAGTATAAGGATATATATATATGTGTTTCAATCAGTGTCTGAAGGGCACGACGCGATGCGAAGACACCCTACTCATGGATACTCATCGCAACAAGTAGCCTTTAACTTTGTAAAAATGTTCAGATATGAGGATTTAGGTACACTTGTTCGTCCGTGTATCCGTGTCTTACGCGTTTTCAAGTATCAACTATTACAAATTTTAGGATTATCGTGAGCTCGTAGCTAATCTAACCTAATTCAATTTTGAAAACGTGGATATTCCTAGGATTTGGATAAAATTGTATTTAGTTATTCTCCAATCGATAAATGGTTCTCTTCCGAAATTTAAAACAGAAAAAAATGATTCAGAGGGAGAATCTAGCAATAGATATCTTCACATTGTCTTTTAAGTATTGGTGAGTACTTTGTTTGATTTTTTTTTTTTTTTTTTTTGTACATTTGTTCCCTGTGGTACCAATTTTTAAGACTACCCCATTAGTAACAGTATACAGATGCTCTAAGCAACCAGCAAGGCACCTGGGATGAAAGATTTTACACTTAAAAGTTAAAACCTTCATGTTAGTAGGAAATTGGAAGCAGACATCTTAACTTAATTTGTTATCACACTCTCGGCACAAGATGGATAGTTTGTGAAGAAAAATAATCTATATTTATACTTTATAATAGAAAATAGTTGAGACTTTATCGTGAATTTTTTTGTTTCAAAAATACTCTTACCTATATTTACTAATTAAAATTATTCATTAAATTTAACATAAATAGTTAAATAATTAGTATAGGCAAAAAAGAAAAGAAAAGTGAGGACAGTTGTTTGCTCTTCCAAGTCAAATATTAATAAAATAAAAACTATTGTTTGTTATTCTCAACTAGTATAAAATATCCGTAATGCATGTGTATATATATAGTAGTTTCTCTTAATTCCTTAAGAGATGACGGTCTTTTCTTAAGAACAAAAAAAGTCTCTTGTAACTCCCATGCTACTACGGATCAGGTACTGTTTCGGTTTCACAAATCGATGAACTAGGAGACGGAGAAATGTGGTGCTTGGGAACTGTAGAAATGAGTCTAATTTCTCAGATGATGTTATTGAGGGCTACTGCCTACTACTTATAGAGGGTCCAACCCCTCTTCATATTACATCTAACCGATGTGGGACTAAAGTCCCTTATTTACTCTCAACACTCCCCCTCAAGATGGACGATAGATATTAATCATCCCCATCTTGTTACATAGCTTTGACAGACTCAATGAACTAAGACCCTTAGTCAGACAGTCTGCCACTTGTTCTTCTGAGCGAACATAGTCAATCTTCAGTATCCCTTGTTCCAGCTTTTCCTTGATGAAGAATTGATCGATCTCGATGTGCTTCGTTCTGTCGTGCTGAACCGAATTGTTCGCTATACTTATCGCAGCTTGACTATCGGTCAGAAGGTGCAATGGTGTCCCCTTGTCTAGCTTCAACTCTGTCAGCAGCGCCTTTACCCATAGCAATTCTGATACTCCTAGAGCCATTGCTCTGTATTCTGCTTCAGCTGTCGACCGTGCTACCACTGACTGTTTCTTGCTTCTCCATGAAACCAGGTTTCCTCCTACAAAAATACAGTACCCTGTGGTAGACCTTCTGTCGTCTATGCAGCTTGTCCAGTCTGCATCGCAGTATCCCTCAACATCTGTGCATCCATTCAATCTTCTTGAACCACAGTCCTTTTCCCGGCGTCCCTTTCAGATATCTTAGAATCTGAAATACTGCATCCATATGATCCGTTCTTGGATCATGCATATAGCGGCTTACAACACTTACTGCAAATGAGATATCAGGGCGAGTATGCCCTAGATAAATCAGTCTGCCTACTAGCCTTTGATACCTTTCGCGATCAATAGGCTTTCCTGCTTCTGCTCCCATCTTGTACTTCTGGTCAATTGGAGTGACTGCTGCTCGGCATCCCAGCATTCCTGTCTCTTTCAGCAGATCTAGTACATATTTCCTTTGTGAGAGAACAATTCCTTGTTCACCATCACACACCTCGATACCCAAAAAGTATCTCATCTCTCCCAGGTCCTTCACCTCAAACTCTTTGGCGAGTTTCGTCTTCAGCTTAGTGATATCAACTACATCGTCACCTGTGATCACTATATCATCTACATATACAGCAAGTACAGTAATGTGGCCCCTTGCATGCTGGAGGAAGACAGTATGATCTGCATTTGTCTGATGGTACCCCATGCCAGTGACAGCCCTTCTGAATCTGTCAAACCAGGCTCGAGGAGATTGCTTCAGCCCGTACAACGACTTCTTCAGTTTGCACACTTTTTCATGTGACGTTCCTTCACCTGAATCTGACACAGAGTAGCACCCCGGAGGAGTCTCCATGTATACTTCTTCTTGTAGGTCTCCATGAAGAAATGCGTTCTTTACGTCTAACTGGTGTAGCTTCCACCCATAGTTTGCTGCAATGGAGACCAGCGTTCTTACGGTACTCATCTTCGCTACTGGGGCAAAAGTCTCATTATAGTCAATACCATATGTCTAGGTATAGCCTTTTGCAACCAGTCTCATCTTGTATCGTTCAACTTTTTCTTCTGGTGTCTCCTTCACTGTGTAAACCCATTTGCATCCCACAGCTTTCTTTCCTTCAGGTAATGGCACCAGCTTCCATATCTTATTTTTCTCTAGTGCCCCAAGTTTTTCCATCATTGCGGCTTTCCATCTTGGGTCCTTCTTTGCTTCCTGCCAATTCTTAGGTAAAGAAGTGGAGTCTAACGAAGTGAGGAATGTTTGATAAGTCGGAGAAATATTAGAATAAGATAGGTAGTTGGCGATATCATGTTCATAATCTTTATAACGAATAGCAGCCTTTCCCGCATTAATGGGAGAAGACCTCCTTAAGGGAGCAATGTGTGGTGGGGAAAGCATACCATCCGAATCGGAGAGATCCGCTTCCGAATCCGAGCGATCCGGTACGGGAGTAACATCTTCAGGAGTCGGGACAGGAGTAGACGAGGGACTTGGCACTATAGGCACAGGGCACGGCACAGTACTGGACCTCTGCTGTCTTCTTCTGTAAACTTGGAGCTCCTTTTCCCTTGTCTGCTTCTCCCCCTGCGTAATGTACGTATTGTCTTCGTCATCCTCCGTATCAGTATCATTGATGCTTTCTCCCCCTTTCTTCCAGTGTGTCACGACAGGACAATGTACCGATCCGACAACTACGTTTGGGCGTACTACCTTCCCCTCACGTCCAACACCCGCTGTGTGAGGCGTGTTCCCAAATGCAGAACCTTCGTCCGAACCATAATAAGGTTCCAGCTCTCTGAATGTAACGTCCATGCTTATAAACAGCTTCCGTTCAACCGGGCTCCAGCATACGTAACCCTTCTGTGTCCCGGTGTACCCAACAAAGACACACTTAACTGCTCGAGGATCCAGCTTACCGACGCCAGGCCTGTTATCGTGGACGAAGCATACGCAACCAAATACTTTCGGAGGAACGGTGTACGCAGTTGTCCCCGTGAGCATTTTCAAAGGCGTCTTCCAGTTCAGTAATTGAGAGGACATCCTGTTGATGAGATAAGAGGCTGTCAAGACAGCCTGCCCCCACAAAAATTTAGGGACATTCATAGCCAGCATCATTGTCCGAGCTACCTCCAGCAAGTGCCTATTCTTTCGTTCGGCAACACCATTTTGAGCCGGTGTATATGCACAAGAGGTTTGATGCAGTATACCATGAGAGGATAAGTACGCAGCAAACCTCTTATAGGTATATTCCGTCCCATTACTCGATCGGAAACAGTTAATACGAGCATTATACTGTGTCTTTACCCGTTGATAGAGGCTGTGAAATGCCTCAAAAACATCACTTTTATTCTTCATCAGGTAGACCCACGTTACGCGGGTAGAGCAGTCAATAAAAGTAACAAACCATCTATAACCGTTAATACCGTTTGTAGGACAAGGGCCCCACACATCGGAATGAATCATATCAAAAGCAGCAGAACATTGATGCCCAGAACTCACATAGGAGCTTCTGGTATGTTTCCCCAACTCACAAGCATCACAAACTAACAACTCTTTATTTGCTTTTTGATATAAGGACAGATACAGTCGACTAATAACGGAAAAAGAAGAATGTCCTACACGCTGATGGTGGAGGAGCAGCTCGGCTTCGACACTTCGACTTCGAACTTCCGGTTGTGCGTTTTCAACCAAAGATGCCAGTGCTCTATCCAGACCGTTCCTGTCCAAGTACCATAGACCCTTATGCCATGTGCCAGTGCCTAGTCGTCTCCCCGTTCCCTTCTCCTGAAAAGTTACCTTAGGAATATCAAAGGAAACAATACAGTTTAGATCAAGGATAATGATGCTAATGGATATAAGATTGACAGGAAAGGAAGGAGCATGTAAGACATTAGATAGAGTGATGGAAGGAGTGCAATCAACAGTGCCTTTACCCGTAACAGGCCTGGAGGTACCATCAGCAGTCTGAATGCTTTCTGGCGGCGTTAGAGTAGAGTATTCCCGGAACTCACCTCGGGACCCCGTGACATGGCAAGATGCCCCAGAGTCCATAATTCAAGCTGGCTGAGAGACAGATGCAAGAGCACGCGGAGGTATACCGACACTGGTTTGGGAGAAGTAAGTGCAATAATCTCCTGTAGTGGACGGCGTCCCAGGAATGACTTGTCGTTCACCAGAACCAAGCTTTGAGCCGCGCATCTTCTCGAGAACTTCTCTCTCAAATGGAGTGATGTCCGCCAGCTGATTGTCCCCACCTTCATCCGCCAGATGCGCCTTGTTGCCTCCAGAGGAAGTGCCCTTTCCACCACTGTAGCTGCCTCGACCACCTTGTCGTCCACCGCGACCACGGCCCCGACCATTCGAGGGAGTCCGTGTCGATTTTGGGCAAAAGCGGATGTAATGCCCTGTGTCACCACAGTTGTAGCAAACGCCTCCCGTAGAAGGAGGCTATGTGAAAGTGGCAAGAGCAGATGTGTCAACTCCGGCCTGCTCCCCCTGGAAGATACCCTTGGTAGGCATCAGCTTCAACCGTGCTTCTTCTTGTGCCATGACAGCTATGGCGTCTTCTAATGTCGGCAGCTGCGGTTGTGCGAGAAGTACATTCATCCGTTGCTCAAATGCAGGGTTGAGCCCCTTCAAAAACTTCATCATCCGTTGCCGCGAGATATAATCCAGAAATTTCTGGAAATGTTTTACAAAAGCCGGTTCAACCTGAGCATCCTCCATGCAAAGAGGATCATAATGGTCAAGATCAGACCAGTACTTCT
The DNA here is from genome assembly GCA_029216955.1 of Iris pallida. Taxonomy (NCBI): domain Eukaryota; kingdom Viridiplantae; phylum Streptophyta; class Magnoliopsida; order Asparagales; family Iridaceae; genus Iris; species Iris pallida. The sequence goes on along the minus strand of JANAVB010019807.1, from coordinate 30,037 downwards.
TCAACAAGACAGCGTACTCAGAGATGGTACGATCGTCTTGGATTACCCGATCGAGCTCATCCTGTAGTTGGAAGACTCGCATGGGGTTACCCGAACCGGAGTACATGTCTTTCAATGTTCTCCAGATATCAGCAGCTCCCTCCATTGCTTCAACGTTACCCAACACTTGGTCGGCCAAAGAGGCTGTCAACCAACCAGCCACGACATTGTTGACAATGTCCCATACAGCAAACTCCTTCGAGGAGTGATCGACAGGGTCCTTGGTGTGGCCATCTACATAACCAACCAAGCCACGTCCCTTCAGCGTCCGCATCGCCTGCCGCGACCATTTCAAGTAGTTGGTCGTGCCTTCCAACTTCGTCTCCAGCTTGTCCAACTTCCCCATTTTGTACGGTGACGGATCCACAACAGTATGGGTCACGCGTGGGGTTGCCTCCGGTAATCTCTTGGTCAGGAGATCCTCGACCAGGACCTTCATTTCTTCTGCTGTCAACTTCCTATAGATGGAATCCATGACTTCTTCAACTGCAATCAGTGAGGTGTTGTTGTTTCCTGAGTCGTCTTCTTGTGAGTCGTCTTCGTCTTAGTCAGCTACCGGGGGGAAACAACAAAACGAGATCCCTCACTGATATGTCGTAGTTTATACGACCAACTAGAACCGCGTCATGATAACACGTTCGGACGGCTCAAGGATAACCAACGTAGTTGTGCCTCCTTGCATGAGACAAACCAGAGGTATACCAGCCGTGCAGAAACGATTGTAAAGACAACGTTTCTGAGATACGAAAATCTAAAGAGATTTCGTATTCGTAGTAGAGCTTCTAAAAAGAAGGTACTGATTCTCGAGGCAACTACAGAGATCTTCTAAAGAGAAGGAAATCTGTTTTTTTTTTTTTTTTTTTTTTTACGGCTAGGGTTAGGGTTTGGATGGGGCTGCTAGCGGGTGGCGGGAGGGGGGGAAGGGTGCTGGTCAGGGGGGGGGGGGGGAGGGGGGGTCGCTGCTGGGGGGGGGGTCGGGGGGGGGGTACTGCTCCAGGGGGGGTCGGGGGGGGGGGGGGGGCGCTGCTCCGGGGCGGGGGGGGGGGGGGTCGGGAGGGGGGGATTCGGCTAAATTTTTTTTTTTTTTGTGGAGAGAGAGAGAGAGAGAGTTATGGCTCTGATACCATGTAGAAATGAGTCTAATTTCTCAGATGATATTATTGAGGGCTACTTCCTACTACTTATAGAGGGTCCAACCCCTCTTCATATTACATCTAACCGATGTGGGACTAAAGTCTCTTATTTACTCTCAACAAGAACTTTGCTAAGGGAAAGAGTCGTCTTTGCGATGATGATATCCAAGTTAAATTTATTGCGAGTGCACCGTTGGACCCACTCCTTTTTTTTTTTTTTTTGTCCCTTCTTCTTCTTCTCCATCCTCCACCTCTGCCTATCCTTCGTTCAAGAAAATGGACCATAATGACACTGCATACAGATAGCACTCCCTAAAAGGTGCCACCAAATTGCTCTGATATTATGTTAATAGACAAAAAAATATGGTAAAATATACAAAATATTCATAGGCTTATCCAACAATATTCAAATTATCTAAACCTATCGTATATTTCCTTCAACCCTTTTGTTGTTATTATTATTATAAATACTATTATTTGAGACGAGATTTATTTGCGGAAATAAAATTTTACTATTTAACATATAACCATATTAAATAGTAATAAGAATTTTAATTATTTACTAAACTTTATTCAAATGTCCACATATATTGTCCAAAGAAAAGTAAATTCGTACTATACAGCATCAAAGATAAATACCAAAAAAAAAAATCATTTAAAAAAAAATCAACCAAACATAAAATATCACAAATACTAATTCCAAATTTGTTCTCTTTCTCTAAGTTTCTCCCAATCAAAGACTTCCTAATAGTACTTTTGAAGTGTAAAATTTTTCCACCACCCAATATGTAAATTCTTGAGTTTTACTTAGTTCAGCGCTAGGGATGACAACGGGATGGATAGGGGCCAGGGACCATATCCCCCATCCTCATCTTCGAGTAGGGTTTGAATCCCCATCTCCGTTCCCATTTTTCGTCGGGTTCAATTTTTTACCCCTATTCTCCTCCCCGTTAAATAATGCCATCTCCATCCCCGTCCCTGGCCCGTTGATACTTTCGGGGCCGAATTTTCTCTTATCTGTCTCTCACCCGATTAACAATTTTTTATGTACATTATAAGCTTAAAAAATTATTTTCATTAAAAAAAAATTATAAGACATGTTAATAAAACATGGTTTTCATAAAAAAAATACTACTAGATATAGATCATGAACCTTTCATACCAATTGGTTGCACAAATGTAATCAGAGTCGAAAATTTATTGGGACGGGAAGTACTATACCCATATCCGTTCCCGAATCTGACTGAGAAATTTTTTTAATCCCCATCCCTGCCCCCATCTCCGTTTTAAAATTCCCAAATCCGTCTTCGTCGGAGAAAAAAATCGGGTCTCCGTCGGATTCCGAGGAAATTGCCATCCCTATTCAACACTTCATTTCTTTGGCCTATATAGTTACTTCAAATGCAAGGATACGATACAGTACGATACGATACAATATCCGATACAATACAATATCCGATACACAATAATTAAGTAATGAATAAGTCGACCATCAGACAAAATGACGACATCGCTAGATTTACCGATAATTCAGTAGGCCCCAATTCGATAACCGTACCCGATCCGATTCGGAGTTTTGAACCCCAAAAATCTGGATCCGGTACCACAACAAAACAAAATTAAATAATCTGTTATAAAAAATAATAATAAAAACTACCGTTGTAAATACACACAACACCCACCCTTTTTTCGCTTTTTCAAAAACCCATCCCTTAAAAAAAACAAAAAGACCGATCAAATAAACCCATTTCTTTTTCTTCTGCTTCTTTCCTCCAGCTCCCAAATTTCGATCAAATCCCTAATTTCAGCAGCTCGAAACCCTAGATTTCGGTCAAAACCCTAGATTTTCCGGTAGGATGAGCAGCAGGAAGGAGGAGGAGAGGAACGAGAAGATCATCAGGGGGCTCCTCAAGCTTCCTCCCAACCGGAGGTGCATCAACTGCAACAGCCTGGTACTGCAGTCTTTGCTTTGCTTTGCTTTGCTTGTACTTCTTCTTCGCCAGTTCCAAACCCTAGAAATCTGCAGTGCTTGTTGACTGATTTTATTTTTTATGGAGCAGGGACCTCAGTATGTCTGTACGAATTTCTGGACTTTCATCTGCATAGCGTGCAGTGGGATACAGTGAGTATTCGGTTTCCTTCGTTCGGTGGCGTTTTAGTAATTGTGTTGAGTATGCACAAAATAGTGTGGTGATGAGTGATTGCACAGAAATTTGTTGGAGAGTAATGATTGAGCATGATCTGAGGATTATGGGTTATGACAAGAATATGTTCTTAGTATATCTTCTTTGGATTATTTTTGGGTTTAAAATTGTTTTCTTCAGAAGAAAAAAGGTCTTTAGAAACTTTTAGTTTCGAGTAATATTTCTAAAGTATAGTAGGTTCAGTAGTCGATTTCTCGAAACACTATTTTGACCGAGTAATCGTGGTCTTTAAAATGGGACTTCATGCAAAAAGTAAGCAACGATTTGATGGAATTGCGAAACACGATTTCTCTGGTTAAATTGCATTTTCAAAACACGACTTTGGAAGCTACCATATTTCTGTAATATTTTTCAAAAGCGCAGTTTCTAAAGAGCTGTATCTTACTCAAAAATCCTATTTTCCTCTAGGCTACTATACATATATTGTTGTAGAGATGGCATTGGTGGAAGTTGTTTACCACAAAGTTGAATGTCGTTGATAATATTATGTTGTTGTCGAGCATTCATCACTTTTTACTATTCTTCAAGGATTCTCTTTTGCTTTGGGTAGATTAGATTGTAGAGATAGAGGGTGTTACCTGGCAGAACAATAAGACTTGTTGCTTGCATCCTGGAGTATGTGGTTGTAGAAACCTTTGTATATATATATAGGCACACACACACACACACACATGGACGCCCCTTTTAGAATGTAAAGATAAGATAATAAATTAATTGAGATGATATCATACGCAGATGGATTTGAGAATTATTGTTATAGATAAGTCAAGGATATGCATAAAGATACTACCAAGATTCGCAGTATCTGTTGTATGTATGTTTCGTATCTGAAATTGACAAAGATTATTCTGAATTATTTTGACATGGCCCCACATGTTGAAGGTCCGTTCATTTTTGGGCAAAGAGTTGGATTGATACAGTGGTATAGTGTCTAAAAATCTGCTTAAAATGTGTGCCAAAGGAGTTACGGACCTGGGCTGTGCTGATACCATGTTAAAGACACCGTCATCAGGTTAAATATATGTACTATTCCAACAATTATCAAACCGCAAGTACATTCTATGTTCATCATTTTCTTAGAATAATTTTGTGTTCTTTCTTTCTAGCTGGTATTCTGTTATGTCATCAGTTATGCAATTTCACAATATATAAATAACTTGCATTTTTTGTTTATACTTGTGCTTGAAAATTCAAAATGTACTTTTGAACAGTGAATTCCGTACTTCTTGTTCTTTGACTTCCTGAAGTGTACATTACAAACTTCCAGGACCTTTCACATTTCACCAGACTGACTTGTTGTTTTTTTTTAAAAATTACATATTTATTTATCATTGTTTCCAAGTCTTCTTGGTCTGTAGCATTCAACCTTCCCTAAGCCTTCTTGGTTATATTATTCTTTTGCTTGTGCAATCATACAGTCGTGAGTTTACCCACCGGGTGAAATCTGTTTCTATGGCTAAGTTTACTACGCAGGAAGTAGAGGCTCTTCAAAAGGGTGGTAATCAGGTATAATACATGTCTTCTTGCTTTTCATATTGTAGAAGATTTTTGCTTCTTGCCTCACGAGATAGTCCATTGCAGCGTGCCAGAGAACAATTTTTGAAGGACTGGGACACAGAACGATTGAGGTTACCTGATAACAGGTGAAATGTGGCCACGTTTATAGATATTTTGAGCTGCTGGTATCTCATGAAGCAAGGCAATTGGTGTAACTTTATTTTACTATTACAGCAATCCTGACAAGATTAGGGAGTTTATTAAAAGTGTCTACGTTGACAAGAAGTATGCAGGGGGGAGGTCCTCTGACAAGCCACCAAGGGACACACAGGTAAGCTCGTATGAATAGTATATTATTGGTTGAATTTCATATATGGAGTATTTTCATGCTTAGTGCTTTAGAAGGTCACCCTTAAGATTTTATTCTAATCTGAACTTTTCATACCAGAGCCTTAAGGGTCATGGAGAAGATCATAGGAGAGCCAGTTCTTATCATTCCTTCTCTCAAAGCCCACCATATGACCATCAATATGAAGAAAGACGTAATGGGAAACAAGCTGGTATGCTAACTAGAAAACCAGGTTCAGACAGGGGACATTATTATGAAGGGAAAGTCTCTAGTTTCATGTACAGCCCAGGTCAAGGAGAGCAAATGTACGAGGACAGCTTTGCAAATGAAGGCTCTAATCCTAGAATGTCAGACTTTTCAGTATCTAGCACGGTTGATCTGTCTAAATCAGGTGTTCAGTCACCAAGTACTAATGATCCTCAATATAGCAGTCCTCCACCACAAGTAAGGGATATCTTTATCGAAGATACATTGCCCCAAAAGTTGAATACATCATCCGATTCGCTTGTCAAAGGAGATATAGATAAGATCCCACATACACATGTTAGTTGTTCTTCTCCTTACTTCTTGTTCATATTAAGTTACATAATTTTTTCTTTGAAGCTTCTAATCTTAGACTACCCTTAATTGATGACATCTATGTTCAGAGAACTGCATCATCAGGAAGCTTTGGGTCCTTTGATAGCAATTCTATGTCTTTGAAAACTGGTAATTCAGGCAGCTTAATTGATGCTGTCCTTGAGCCAGAGCATACTGCTGGGGTTCAACAGGCAGAGCCACCGTATTTTCCTTCACTATCACAGACATCTTCCGCACATGTTACACATCAAGACCTCTTTGGTCCGTCTTTTGTGCAATTACCAAGAAGTAATTTTGCATCATCCATAGATCTCTTTTCTGATTCCAGTCAGCTTTCTCCATTGACCAATCTGTCCGAGCAAAAAACACAAGTAACTCCATCTGAAAACGAAGGATGGGCAACATTTGACTTCCCTCACCATGTGGGACCTTCATTTGAAGCAAGTAAGGGTCTTCCTTCAATAATGCCTCCAAGTGAAGGAACCCTTGCAGGGAAGACTGATATTTTTTCATCCACGCACAACAATTCTGGATGGCTTCCTGTTCAAACTTCTACAAATCATGACCAGTCTTTGTTGATGGGTGATCAGTGGCATGTGGGTTCAAATGAAGTTAAAGACTTTGAAGAGTCAAGGAATGCTCAGGTAACTGTGAAATGTTTTCTCGAAGTTTATGATATTTCCTGATTACAAACCTAGGAGCAAGAGTAGTTCTTTTGTATTACTCTATGTTGCGTGGATACTTAAACATAAGTGCCATACCCTTATCTGAACATATTCTTTATTTTGGCTACTTTGAAGGCACGTATTGGATACTCTCCATAACGTATAATAGATTTTAAAAATAGTTACTGTTTATGTAAGACTCCCTGCTACTATACCAGAAATCTAGAGTTGTGGTTAGGGTTGACTGGTTGAGGGTTAAATACCACCACCACCACCACCACCACCACCACAACAACAAGGCCTTCATCCCAAATACTGGTTGAGGGTTAAATATTATATTATTCCAACAGTATATTAGGCACATGTATGTGTTGAAAGAGAATAAAAAACATAATCATGCCAGTTGAGAAGATGAAACAATGCTTGAAATATATGAAGTATGAAGAACTTTTATCATATTTTTTGTTAAGTGTTATATTAGAGTTATGAGTTAATGGACTTTAGTCCCACATTGCTTAGAATAATAGGAGAGGAGGCTAGCCTCTCCTATATATATGTAGTCTTTCATCAATAAAGAATTATCTCATTATTTTCTTCTACATGGTATCAAGCCAAAATCCTAGCCTCCACAAAAAAAAAAAAAAATAGCCGCCTCCCACCCTTCCCCCCCCCCCCCCCCGACAGCTTCCTCCCCGCCGAACCCCCCTTCTGCCCGCACCCCCCCCGACTACTGTCAGCCACCTCCTTCCCCCCGCCTCCTGTCAACGCCTCCCCCCTCCTGTCAGTGCCTCCCCCCCCTCCTGTCAGCCCCCCCTCCTCCGCCTCCTGTCAGCGCCCCCCCAGCCTCCTGTCAGCCACCTCCCTCCCGGCCTCCTGTCAGCCCCCCCACCCACCTGATGCCTCCAATCCCTAACCCTAACCATCTCCTTCCATCAGCCGCCACCCACTCCCTCCAAACCCTAGTTTAGTCTCAAAGAAAAAAAATCATTGTTGGGATACTCAGAGGAGAAACATTTGTAGGAACCTCTGCCCATCAATGCTGAAAATTTAACAAAGAGCACACATATAGTTGTGTATGAATCTTTGTTTCTTTCCTTGATCTTCACACCAGGATCTATCAGAGGTTATCATGGGTTATCTATCTGACCTGGCTTGTGATCCACACTCTCTGCTTTCTATGCGCGTATGCCGGTTCTGGCTCTATTTTTAGCGCATTGGCATAGTTGTGTTTATCAAGTAGAAAGAACACATCGACAGTCGAATCTCTGACAAATGGGAGACTCTACGGCGAATAGCAGTGCCACAGATACTAGTGTCGGCACCACACTAGCGGGCACTAGCACGACGATTTCCTCCATTCGACTTGTCGATCGACGGTTGGAAGGGCCAGAAGGCTACTCGACATGGTGAAAGAAGGTCGAGAAGACACTTCGAGGAATGCGGTTGTCCAAACATCTGACTGACAACCCTCCAGCAGACGATGATCCCATCTTTGAGCAATGGGAGAGATGATAGTCGACTGTTCACACAATTGATGAACTCCATGGAACCATCGGTAGAAGACATGGTTCAAAATACAGACTCCGTGAAGGAGTTATGGGAGATGTTGGCGGCGGCGTTTGATGGTAAACGCGATTTGTCTCGTATATATGACTCGGTCGTTGGTGTGTACCGATCAAATCAAGGAGACAAATCTCATAAAGATCATTTCCGGGCCTTCAAGGCTATGACGGATGAGATCGACCGCGTACTACCTCTTACGTCGGATATTAATGAAGCACGGGCTCAACGTGAGCAGCTTCATGTCATGACTTATCTCGCCTCTCTCCGTCCTGATGCGGACTCTGCTCGTTCTCAGATTATTGCTGGATCTGATGTACCGTCCCTGTTGGAAGCACACTATCGTGTCCTTCGGGCTGCCAAGGTCGTTGAGACAACTCCGGGTGATACTCCTACTGATCGTTCTGCTCTCGGGGCAGCTCGTACATAATTTCGTGGTGGTCGTGGCGGCCGACGGGGTGGCCGTAATGCTGGTCGTGATGGAGGACGGGGCAATGGCGGTCGTGATGGAGGAAAATCGCGCACATGCTTTAACTGTGGTCAGCTTGGCCATTTCTATTGGCAATGTACTAAATCACCTGCTGCTAATATCACCACTGACGCCCCTGATGATGGTGTCCGATCTATTCAGATGACTTCGGACTCATATACAGAGTTTCTTGATTTTCAGGCTCAACGTCGTGGTGAAGCAACCACGTCTGGTTCCACAGCCGGATACTCAGCCGCGTGCATAGTGAAACCCAAGCAATGGGTAATTGACTCTGGTGCATCCTCACATGAATGGTGACGCAGGTATGATACATGATTATGTACCTGTACGTCGTGCTTCTGGCATTACTGTTGCCAATGGAGGCTCCCTGACAGTCCGAGGCCGAGGAAGTGCCAATCTTTCTTTCGGACTGTCACTCAATTCTGTACTGCTTACTCCTGGGAACCCGTTCAGTTTACTTTCTATTAGTCAAATTACTCGTGAACTACATTGCTGGGTAACATTTTTTCCTGATGGTTGTGTTTTTCAGGACCTGAAAACTGGAAAGACTATCGGTAAGGGGCATGTGGCTGGAGGCTTGTACCTGTTTGACGTACCTTCTTCTATTGTCTGTGCCAGCATGAAACTCGATCTTGTTGAGTTACATTGTCGGTTAGGCCATCCATCGTCCCAAGCTCTCCACAAAATGTACCCATCTTTAGATATTTCCTCTTCTTTTCATTGTGAGCCATGTAGTTTAGCTAAGCATCATCGGGTTCCTTATCCGGTGAGTCCAAATAAAATTGCATCAGCTCCTTTTGAGTTGGTGCATTCTGATATATGGGGACCCTGTCCGATTGACTCTGTTATGGGTTTTAAGTACTTTGTTACTTTTGTCGATGATTACTCACGTGTCACTTTTGTTTATTTGATGAAAAATCGCTCTGAATTATTTAACATATGGTGCAACTTTCATGCTGAAATAAAAACACAATTTGGTCTTCCAATCAAATTTTTTCGGAGTGACAATGGCCGTGAGTATTTATCACGTGATCTCGATAAACATCTGGCCCTCAATGACATCATCCACCAAACCTCTTGTGCGTACACACCACAACAAAATGGTTTAGCCGAACGCAAAAATCGTCATTTACACGTGCTCTTATGTTTCAAGCACGTACTTCCAAGCGATTTTGGTCGGATACGGTTCTTACTGCTTGTTATCTTATTAACCGCATGCCATCGTCTGTTTTCAATGGTAGCTCTCCATTTTCTAGGCTTTTTCCTGGACGAGAACCATTTCCTCTGTCTCTCCGCATCTTTGGCTGCTTATGCTATATTCGGGATACCCGACCAACCCTTTCTAAATTAGATCCTAAGGCAATACAATGTATTTTTCGTGGGTATCCTAAAGATAAGAAAAGCTATCGGTGTTTCTCCCCGGTCTTAAAACGATATTTTTTCACTCGGGATGTTACCTTTGTAGAAACAGAATTTCTACCGTTCCCACAATCAACGGATCCGGCTCCTCTGGTCTATCCAGAAGAGGATTTCTTATTATTTTCTCTTCAAACACAACAGCTTCCAGTACGGGTGTCCTCCCTTACCGAGCCAGTCTCCCAGGCAGATGGTCCACATACACCGATTCAGCCATTGCCGACATCACCCACAGAATCCTCCTCCTCTGGTTCTACCAGCAGCTCCGGTTCCAATGAGTTGTCCCCATCTGTTCCACCAGCAGCTCCCCCAGTTCCGCTAGCAGCTCCGGCGGTTCTGCCTCCAGAACGTCCTCGTCGTGCCTGTCGTGATCATCCCTTGTATGTTGACAGCTACAAAGGACTTACCAGTCACACTCAGTCTCTGGTGGCTACTATTGATGTGATTCAGATCCCCAATACCGCTGAGGAGGGTCTCCGACATCCTGGTTGGCGTGCTGCTATGAACGAGGAGATGAAAGCTCTCCAGGAGAATCATACTTGGGACTTAGTCGACTTACCTACTGGTAAACAGGCAGTCGGCTGCAAATGAGTGTTCACGATTAAGGTAAAATTGGACGACACTCTTGATCGACTGAAGGCTCGTCTGGTGGCCAAATGTCACGCTCCGCTCCCGTAGGAGCGATCGTCCTCGCTAATGCGTGATGACGCACGAGCCTAGATTGCACTCGTGCAAGGCAGTTTCATAACGGCCGATTACATCGGCGGCGACGGGGTCGTCGCACAGAAGTCCCAAGCAGAAATATTGAAACATTGCAGCGGAAATTAAAGGCAAACACAAGTTATTCATAAGAACTCTTTTATTGATATTGAACACAGGATTACATTTGTGGGCGCAAGGCCAAATTACAAGTCTCTCGTGCTCACTTTTCTCTCATTTTACAATTCACTCTGCTCTCTCTCATCTCTCGATACCATACTTGAATCCAGCGGAAACTTCGGAAGGCGATGTCCATACATTATGTCCTGTATAAGTCTTTGAGTTCACGCGGCCGCACGTTTTGACTCGCCAAAGAACTCCGTGCCTCGACGCATCCAAGCGAGCTCCGCGCCACGAGCTTCTACCTGTGCCTGCACATGAACACTGTGTGGGTGTCAGTACTCAACTGTACTGGTGGAGTGAGCTCCTCGCCCACCCATACAAAATCGACACGTTCATTTACTTTGTGCAGCTTACAAGTCCCTTTACGATTGTCTTTCTAATCTTGCCTTAGGATCCATTTTAGAACAAGACGTCTCGGCCTACACTTACAATGCAACGACAGGGTCGTGCAACGACGGGGTCGTGCGACGATAGGGTCGTGCCATGCCAATGTGTGTTTCGATCGAGGGAGTGCCTCATCGAGGAGCAACTCATGCGAACTCGGCTGTGCCAAGACTTTCAATACTTTCGCGTGCCTTAGACCAATTCTCGTGTTAGCGACGCCAAGGGGGAACGACTCGTGCAGGTCGTGCCCTTAGACTTTGTCTAGACTTGTCCGTGCTTCAAGATGAGGTCGTGCCTAACGACTCCTTGACTTAGCAATGCCGATACGCGAAAGCCAATACGCGAATGCCCATACTTGATACGCGAAAGCCAATACTTGATACGCGAAAGCCTTGCTTAGTGCCGAAGCACGTGTCTCTCTGACATAAGCTATAACTCATTCCTTTCGTGCCGATACAAGGCTGGCACTAACGGGATTACATCTTGCTGACTTTATACACGTCGTGCTAGACTGTCTCATGATTTGACCAACGCTGTGCTAGTACTTGAAGCTATCCAAAGGCAAACACGCGGATTGTCGCTCTTGCCGACACAACTATATGAGTGGTCACTAGCAATGTCAAGCTATCTTGGACACGGCTCGGCGGGGGTATCGGGCCGCCCTTCCAATGGGTAGCTAGCCCCGGAAGCGTCGATACTCCCATGCGGTTATCCGGCATCCTGCTTTGAGCCGCACTCGCTTCCCCCGGGCCGAATGATCCCGGCGTCCCGGCAATCATTCGAGAAGACTACACCTTGTCGACAAGTTTACAATGACCATGCAAGTCTCAATTTGATCTATCCAGTCCTTCCTTAACATGACCATGCTTTCCTTCTATATGTCGAGACTCCCAAGCCGCGGGACCGATCTCGTGTGCGGGACTTATCAAGACTAAGCGAGACTCCCAAGTAGCGGGACCGATTTCGGTGACAACCAGTCACGTGGACTTCCTTTGTTCGTGGCAAGCTTTTCACTAAACCGACCGTAGCTCGTGCCTTAGACAGACCTGGTTCTCTAAGCGACGCTAACGCTCAAGTCATATGCTTCATACGACGAGCCTTTTTCTCAAGGGACTATGCGACTTGACAACCGCAGCTAGAGCGGAACAGTGCTAGAAATGGCTTCGATAGCCTAGCACAATACTTGTCTAACTTATTCGGACAACGACTCGACGAGCAAGGGCTACGCCGAGCTACGCATCGAGGGAACGTGCCGTACACGCGTTCGACTTGAACAACCAAGTTCTCGGGTGCCTAGACTTAAGCCAACAAGCTGTGCAAGACGACTTAACTTGCGGGACGTGCGAAGGCTATGCCAAGCCTTGCGAGACAGGACCGTGCATGCTTTACCAAGCATTCACGCAGGCGACGCCTATGACTTAGGCTAACTCGAGTGTCGGGACAAAATGACGGGACCGTGCATGCTTTTCAAGCATTCAAGAGGGCGACGCCTATGACTTAGGCTAATTCGAGTGTTGGGGCAAAACGACGGGACCGTGCATGCTTTATCAAGCATTCACGCAGGCGACGCCTATGACTTAGGCTATTTCAAGTGTCGGGACAACTTAGCAACTTAAGCCAACTTCCTTCTCCCAAGCCACGGGAACGAAGGATCGAGTGTCATTTGAAAGCACGCTGAGCCGACTTCTAAGCAGACCGTGGGACCATTTCCATGTTCTAGGACATTGCGACTCGTCGGGATTATTCCCTTAGCTATGTGCGTTCGTAGCTTTTAGATTAGCCTACCTGTGCAAGTTGAAAACATGCGAGTTATTAAGTGAAGGCTAAGATGAGGCAAGTTCACCGAAACTACCCCACCTGTGCGATGTCTTCGTGTCGCCGTTGCAAGGCTAAGTCCGAACGCCGTCGGCGTTTCGATTCCTCCGATTGACTTTGCGGGACGGGACACTACAACATACACCACTCAGAACAAGTCTCGTCCTCGAGACTTTCCTGAAGTCAAGCCATCCTATCATTTCTATGGCCAAGACTTAATCGTACACACTCCGCCTACGCGTTTCCTCAATTCCGAGCCACGCTCGCATGACGATCAATCTTTCCATTAACATGATTTCAAAATCTAAGACACTTTCCCGTTCCTCAAGTCTCATTTGAATTCAACGTATCACTTGGTTGGATCGTGCACGCATTCCAGGCGTCCCCAAAATACATGCATTCAACCAAGCCGCATGATAGCGAATCCGTCGTTCTCATTCGAGTCGCATCGTGCACATACTCAGGCGTCCCTGAAATATATGCATGTCAGCCGAATCTCGTGAGCAGGGTTTCCTATTCTTGATTCATTCAATCCATCCATGTCAATCCTCAAGATCAATCTTTTGATTGCTAACACTTGAAACAGGGCGTCTCGCCTAACCGCTAGGTCATCTTTTCGAGGCTAAGTCAATGTCAGGATTGGAATCATAGTTCCCCAACAATAATGCCAACACTGACCCCAATCCTAGGGTCAAACCAAAGTCGATAGTACGGGGTTTTCTACCCAAGCTCGCGTCACTCAGATTTCTAAACATCGAGCACGATCACCTATTCGCATCAATGCGTTTGTTGCGCGTATTCGATTTCATTCAAATCACCAACTCTAACCAATTCGTGCATTCGATCACGAGGTCATCTAGCTCGACGATACGTTGCGCCCCAATCTCACGCGAGTTCGATTATCCACGGCGGTTCATGAATCACCATGCAACGCTCCCGCGGAATAATCATTCTCATCGGGGCGTAACTCTTGTTTGAGTCTAGACTAATTCATTCTCGATACGCGGATTAGACCTATGCAATCCTCAAATTCGACCGTCATGCACGCTAAGTCATTCTCGAGTCCATCTTCGCGTCAAACCACAAGTCGATGCATCAAATTGCCACGCATGCTAGTTCAATCACCCCCGCTGTATGAATCACCATACCAGCGCTCACGCGGAGTGATCGCCCTAATCGGCGTGACGCATGTGCGAGGCTGGAGTTGCGCTCGCATAAGACAAACGTCAACGTTGTGGTTATCGACGAAGCAAATCCAAACATTTCATTTTCATCCAAGTCAAGATTTCAATTCGATAGTCTGTTCGTCATTCGTTCAACTAGAAAATCCTCGAGCCACGTCTATATTTTCCTCAACACGTTTCAATATCCCGAGTATAGCATCCATCGGAACAATGACATTTGCATGATTGTCATTCGCCGAGTCAGAGTACCCCCGAGTTATCGCATATCGATCTTTGATACGCCTCAATACCATCGACGATATGCGTAACCTGACGATCTTACTTTGCAACCAATTTCGAGTCGTGCGACTGATGCTATTGTCCAAACTGGATATACCACAATTCCATTCGATTCAATCCAAAATCACACGTGCAATCCTCATGCTTCCTCGATCAAGACATTCACTTTTATTCATCGTTCCGAATCGTTTTCTAACTCATTCACAAGTTGTCTGAACGACATCTCGTTCGGGACACACGAAGTCACGATCAACTAAGCATGACGCGTTCTAAGGCTTTGCGCGATCACATCGCCTCGCTGACATACTCGCCGTTACTCGTAATCCTCAATTTTGTTCGAATGATTTTCCAAGACAAACCATACACCACTCGATTTGAGCCATCCGATCTAGTCCTCAATCACGTTCGCATCATTTGCTAAGACATCTTTCAGATTCGTTCGACAAATCTCTAGCGTAATCGCTCACGTCGCATCGACGTACTAAGTCGTTCGCACTATTCCTCAAAATCTAGACCAATCTTTCGCGTACGCCTAAGCGTTAGTCCGATAGCGTTCCTATCGATATACACTCCAAGTGTATTTCCATTCCCGACCAAGCGATACTTGATATCGCTCACAACTCGATTGCACCAAAAGGTCGAGGTGCGCGACACGCGGCACAACATAGCCAAAAGGCCGTGTGCATAGCCATCCTGCGCGGACTATATTTCGAGTTTGCATGCTCAATTGCTAGGATCATCGTAGGACTAGTTAGGAACGCACGCGACATGTTAACATTAGCATGTGTTTTCTATCAAGACAAGTTTGACACCGTTCGGCACAAAGGCCTACCGATGCGTTCGAGTGAACGCCTGTACGAGCTTTTGAAAGTATTTAGACTTATTGTATGGACATGCCGAGGGACATTAGAGAGAGAGCGCACACTTCTTTTTCCAACGACGAGCTTTCAAAACTGAGAAATCGACATGAAGTCCAAGGACGTAAAGCCGTGCTCTGATACCATTATGTCACGTCCCGCTCCCGTAGGAGCGATCGTCCTCGCTAAGGCGTGATGCCGCACGAGCCTAGATTGCACTCGTGCAAGACAGTTTCATAACGGCCGATTATATCGGCGGCGACGGGGTCGTCGCACAGAAGTCCCAAGCAGAAATATTGAAACATTGCAGCGGAAATTTAAAGGCAAACACAAGTTATTCAAAAGAACTCTTTTATTGATATTGAACACATGATTACATTTGTGGGCGCAAGGCCAAATTACAAGTCTCTCGTGCTCACTTTTCTCTCATTTTACAATTCACTCTGCTCTCTCTCATCTCTCGATACCATACTTGAATCCAGCGGAAACTTCGGAAGGCGATGTCTATACATTATGTCCTGTATAAGTCTTTGAGTTCACGCGGCCGCACGCTTCGACTCGCCAAGGAACTCCGTGCCTCGACGCATCCAAGCGAGCTCCGCGCCACGAGCTTCTACCTGTGCCTGCACATGAACACTGTGTGGGTGTCAGTACTCAACTGTACTGGTGGAGTGAGCTCCTCGCCCACCCATACAAAACCGACACGTTTATTTACTTTGTGCAGCTTACAAGTCCCTTTACGATTGTCTTTCTAATCTTGCCTTATGATCCATTTTAGAACAAGACGTCTCGGCCTACACTTACAATGCAACGACAGGGTCGTGCAACGATGGGGTCGTGCGACGATAGGGTCGTGCCATGCCAATGTGTGTTTCGATCGAGGGAGTGCCTCATCGAGGAGCAACTCATGCGAACTCGGCTGTGCCAAGACTTTCAATACTTTCGCGTGCCTTAGACCAATTCTCGTGTTAGCGACGCCAAGGGGGAACGACTCGTGCCGTGCCCTTAGACTTTGTCTAGACTTGTCCGTGCTTCAAGATGAGGTCGTGCCTAACGACTCCTTGACTTAGCAATGCCGATACGCGAAAGCCAATACGCGAATGCCCATACTTGATACGCGAAAGCCAATACTTGATACGCGAAAGCCTTGCTTAGTGCCGAAGCACGTGTCTCTCTGACATAAGCTATAACTCATTCCTTTCGTGCCGATACAAGGCTGGCACTAACGGGATTACATCTTGCTGACTTTATACACGTCGTGCTAGACTGATTTGACCAACGCTGTGCTAGTACTTGACGCTATCCAAAGACAAACACGCGGATTGCCGCTCTTGCCGACACAACTATATGAGTGGTCACTAGCAATGTCAAGCTATCTTGGACACGGCTCGGCGGGGGTATCGGGCCGCCCTTCCAATGGGTAGCTAGCCCCGGAAGCGCCGATACTCCCATGCGGTTATCCGGCATCCTGCTTTGAGCCGCACTCGCTTCCCCCGGGCCGAATGATCCCGGCGCCCCGGCAATCATTCGAGAAGACTACACCTTGTCGACAAGTTGTCCAATGACCATGCAAGTCTCAATTGGATCTATCCAGTCCTTCCTTAACATGACCATGCTTTCCTTCTATATGTCGAGACTCCCAAGCCGCGGGACCGATCTCGTGTGTTTCCTTTCAAGACATAGCGAGACTCCCAAGCCGCGGGACCGATCTCGTGTGCGGGACTTATCAAGACTAAGCGAGACTCCCAAGTAGCGGGACCGATCTCGGTGACAACCAGTCACGTGGACTTCCTTTGTTCGTGGCAAGCTTTTCACTAAACCGACCGTAGCTCGTGCCTTAGACAGACCTGGTTCTCTAAGCGACACTAACGCTCAAGTCATATGCTTCATACGACGAGCCTTGTTCTCAAGGGACTATGCGACTTGACAACCGCAGCTAGAGCGGAACAGTGCTAGAAATGGCTTCAATAGCCTAGCACAATACTTGTCTAACTTATTCGGACAACGACTCGACGAGCAAGGGCTACGCCGAGCTACGCATCGAGGGAACGTGCCGTGCACGCGTTCGACTTGAACAACCAAGTTCTCGGGTGCCTAGACTTAAGCCAACAAGCTGTGCAAGACGACTTAACTTGCGGGACGTGCGAAGGCTATGCCAAGCCTTGCGAGACAGGACTGTGCATGCTTTACCAAGCATTCACGCAGGCGACGCCTATGACTTAGGCTAACTCGAGTGTCGGGACAAAATGACGGGACCGTGCATGCTTTTCAAGCATTCAAGAGGGCGACGCCTATGACTTAGGCTAATTCGAGTGTTGGGGCAAAACGACGGGACCGTGCATGCTTTATCAAGCATTCACGCAGGCGACGCCTATGACTTAGGCTATTTCAAGTGTCGGGACAACTTAGCAACTTAAGCCAACTTCCTTCTCCCAAGCCACGGGAACGAAGGATCGAGTGTCATTTGAAAGCACGCTGAGCCGACTTCTAAGCAGACCGTGGGACCATTTCCATGTTCTAGGACATTGCGACTCGTCGGAATTATTTCCTTAGCTATGTGCGTTCGTAGCGTTTAGATTAGCCTACCTGTGCAAGTTGAAAACATGCGAGTTATTAAGTGAAGGCTAAGATGAGGCAAGTTCACCGAAACTACCCCACCTGTGCGATGTCTTCGTGTCGCTGTTGCAAGGCTAAGTCCGAACGCCGTCGGCGTTTCGATTCCTCCGATTGACTTTGCGGGACGGGGCACTACACCAAAGGATACTCTCAAACCTATGGTGAGGATTACTTCGAGATATTTTCTCCTGTGGCCAAAATGACATCCGTTCGTGTCCTCATGGCCTTGGCCATTCGATATGACTGGCTGTTACTTCAGCTAGATATAAAGAATGCTTTCCTTCACGAAGATCTTGATGAAGAGGTATATGTGATGCAACCTTCCGGGTTCGTTGCAAGGGAGGGTAAAGTGTGTTATCTGAGGAAGGCCCTCTATGGTCTGAAACAATCGCCTCGTGCATGGTTTGGTCGATTTACGCGTGTTGTTACTCAATTTGGCATGTGTCAATCAAAGAAGGACCATTCAATCTTCTATCGACATACATCTGCTGGAAGAATACTCCTTGGAGTCTACGTTGATGATATTGTAATCACGGGAGATGACATTCAGGGTATTGTAAGCCTCAAGAAATTTCTTGGAGAACAATTTCAAACCAAGGATATGGGATCCTTGAGCTATTTCTTGGGCATTGAGGTCACACGGGGTAAGCGGAACATTGTAATGTCTCAAAAAAAGTATGTGCTGGACATACTAAATGATGCAGGCATAATGCAAGCAAAAGGAGCAACCTCACCTATGGATCCAGGGGCGAAGTTACTTCCAGACGAAGGGGTCCTGATGACCAATCCAGATCAGTATCGTCGAGTAGTTGGAAAACTCAACTACTTGACGGTTATGACGCGTCCGGACATTTCTTTTGCAGTGAGTGTTGCAAGTAGATTTATGGCTTCTCCAAGAATTTCACACTGGCAGGCAGTTCTCAGAATTCTGTGTTATCTAGTAAAGAATCTAGGAAAAAAAATTTGAATGGAGAATAATGGACACTCGCATTGAGTGTTTTACTGATGCTGACTGGGGAGCAAGCCTGATAGATAGACGGTCTACATCTGGCTATTCAGTATTTATTGGTGGAAATCTAGTGTCATGGAAGAGCAAGAAACAAAGTGTGATAGCACGCTCAAGCTCAGAAGCAGAATATCGAGCTATTGCTCATGGCACGTCAGAGATATTATATATGAAGCATCTCCTACAAGAACTGGGAGAAGACGCAGGGTCTCAAGTGGCAGATCTATGGTGTGATAACCAGTCTGCTATTCACATTGCCACCAACTCAGTATTTCATGAACGGACGAAGCATATTGAAATTGACATTCATTTTGTTCGTGATGAATATAAAAAAGGAGTGATAAAGTTTCAACATGTGAGGACCGGCGACCAGATAGCTGATATCTTCACAAAGCCTCTTATGGTCCTCGGGTTCAATTTTTATGTAACAAGCTGGGCATGATTGACATCTATGCTCCAGCTTGAGGGAGGGTGTTAAGTGTTATATTAGAGTTATGAGTTAATGGGCTTTAGTCCCACATTGCTTAGAATAATAGGAGAGGAGGCTAGCCTCTCCTATATATATGTAGTCTTTCATCAATAAAGAATTATCTCATTATTTCCTTCTACAGTTTTCTTCCCTTCTAATTAAAACACTCGATCCCTTTCACGCAGCTAATACGCTCCTGGCATCCTCCATTTCATATTTGCTGATTTAAACCTCTAATTTTTTTAACTTTGCTTTCTGTTTTAGATAAAGAAACTAGGGTAATATTTTGTTTATACATTTATTTATCTTTGTAGTTGTATCCTTTTTGTACCATTCCTGGTACTTGAAATTTGATGTATTGCTATATTCACAGAGTATTGTATCTTGTCACTGTATCCATGACCATTCAGCATAGGTATTACTCAATTTTGTGATATAAGGATCTCTTTGGTACTTTGCAGTCATGGAATGCTTTTGACGATTCCACCGGAAGCATCCCGCAAACTTCCTGTGAGATGCTACCGCAAAACAAATCACAGGTTCCTCTGCATCACTCTCCCATATCAAATTACCCACATATCAATTTGAATGCCCCAGAGGTTCTGTTGTTGTTCGCATGATCAATGCTTTCTTTTTGCATTATTAGTTTGATAATTTTGCATCATTTTTAGGTACCATTCAAGGATGGACTTCTAAGCCTAGCCATGGATGATGGAGCCCTCAATTTTACTGTAGTTCCTGGCACAGCTGGACCATCGTGGCCTCCATCTTTAGTACCTCCAGTGGTATGTGATTTCTCAAAAAAGTCGTATCCAATTGGGTTTAGCATGCTGACAAACAGTTCTACAAAATCAACAATGTATTCAAATTATAGCATATTTAAAGGCCAGTATGACCTTGTGTTGGTTTTGACTGGTCCTTCACAAAAGGTTTGTTAGGCAAGGGTGCTTATCTTGCGGTCAACTAATGCTTCAAGCATTTGTAAGTGTATGGTGATTGGAAGAACACACAAAATAAGGCAAGTCGACAGATTTTGGTGTGTATCCACTGTCCATAATTGTCTTTGCTGCCTTTTAAAAGAGTGATGCCTTTTGACACAGAGTAGAATTGAAGGTGAATCAATTTGTTAAAGCAATGGCACAAGGGTTTAAGCAGCGTAGTTGACATCTGTCCTAGAAGCACTATACTTCTGAACAACCAAAACAGGCTTTCTCTGGTGCCCATTGAAATGAAGGCCAGAGAGCGCACTTTGTCATTGATTGAGACGGGATATATCTTACGTACATGTTTTGTTCACTAATAATTATATTTATGTAATTTCTGACAAATTGGAGCAAGGGGTTTTAATTTTTCTCGCTCCATCTGGATTACAAATCTACATATCTAACAAAAAAAAATGGATCGAGGCATCAACTCCAGCAGCCACCACTATTAGGCCTGAGAGGATTTTAGATTTTTCGATGATCATATGCACACTCACAGATTTTCTTGATTCATTTTATGTAAGCATAGTTACATTGGTTACACGATTTTTTGGTTGTTTTGCAGGGAGGGACCAACATAGAAAGAAAATCGATGAATCCATTCGATCTTCCAAATGATTTGGATCCAGAAGTAAACAGTTTGGTATGATAAAAATCTGATTCTATTCTTTTCCAAATTATGCTAGCGGTATTTGTATTTGGGTAATATTTATTGCTTAATCTATTTGCCCCTAAGCTCATATATATGGTTCTACAGATTTCTGCTTGTCTTGTTTTTGAGCTTCTATCACTTCTGATCCTCTTGTATGACCTATAAGTTCTGGATTAATTTGTTTATATATGTCGCGTGGGTGTAAAGGGATAGGGATGGATTGCATGTAACCCCCTCTAATACATCAATACCTTTTCATAAAGGAGGTAGATGACTAAATTAGAAACTTTATCCGTGATTTCTTGACCTCTACTTTGTTAATGCATGTCTTATCCACCTTTATCATGTCACTGACAAAAGGGGAGCAATGATGATAGTGACATTCTTCTTAGAACAGTCTAATACAGGTGCATCCTATGTCTTGCTAATGGGTATTTAATCAGCTCGCCACATTTACCATTCCATGTACAAATTTCCAAGTGTTTGACCAAAGTTCTTGCGTATGCTTGTCTTCTTGCTAGGCTTGTCTTAATACTGTTGGAAAATGAGCAAGTCAAAGTAGTGGAATGAATATATATATATATATATATATATATATATATATATATATATATATAGTTGCATATATATATTTTCTCTCGATGCCTGGCGATTGCGATTCGGGAGCGGGAGCGCTAGGGTTTCCACGTGGGCTACCCCCGCGACCGCCGGACCCCCTGGCCGGCGGGGTGCGGGCCTCGGCCAAGAAGGGCGGCCTCCCCCCCGGCGTTGGGGGGGGGGGGAGAAAGATCGGGGGGGTCGGGCGGACCCCTCGGCGTCGGCGCGCGCGGCTGCTCCCCCCCCATGCGGCGGGGGGGGGGGGGGGGGGAGCAAGGGGGGTCGGGTGGAACCCCCTGGGTTGTCGACGACCCCCCAAGGCGCCGGGGGGGGGGGGGGGGCGCTCTACGGGAGGGGGGACAGGCGCCCTCCACTCGGTGACGGGGGGGTCGGACTCGCTGCGGGGTGGCCCCATTGATTTGAACTTTGAATTCGGAGCGGGTTCAGGATCTCTGGGGAGCCAAACGGAGGGAGGCGGATGGACGACGGTTACACGCCGTCGCGTGGCGAAGACCGGGGGGGAAAACGGGTGGCGGACAAGATCAGGGTAGGGATCGCCATTCCGATTGCCGTCAGAACGGGTCAGGGTCTCGGCCATCTAGCCGGAGTCCGGGGGTGTCTGCTGGGAGATCGGTGGGTTGGCGGCCTAAGGCGACCGCGGCGGCCAAGAGGAAGAGTAAGGTGGTGGATCTGGATGTTCGGGGATCTGGGACTCCTCGTCCGGTGATTGCCCCGAGGCCTCTTGGGACGATCCCTCGGCCTGCTGGACGGTCCTGGGCTGAGATCTGCAACCCTGTGGGGCCGAAAACCCCCACATCGATGGAGTACGTTCCGCCGATCAAGGCAGGGAGGGGTTTCCGGGCCTCGTTTCCTGCGGAGGAGATCCAGAAGGTGACAGCATACTGGAAAAATATCCTTGTCCTTTATGTCTTGGGCAACAAGCCTTTCTATGGGCAGATCCGGGGCTATGCAGCGCGGGTCTGGCAGCCTAAGGGGAGTATGGAGTTCTATGCTCGCGAGAACGGCTTCTATTATGTGAAGTTCGGACTGGCGGAGGATGTCGCTAGGATCCTCCAAGGCGGCCCCTGGACGTTCGACGGCAGACTGATCATCCTCAAGGAGTGGACTCCGGAGCTGCGATGTGAGAGGGAAGTTCTGAATGCCATCCCAGTATGGATTAGATTTCCTGAGTTCCCGGTCCGGTTTTGGAGCATACCTTTGTTGATGCGGCTGGCCAGCTTGGTGGGCACCCCGATCAAGGCAGATGAAGCCACTGCCTTTCGGACGCGGCTGATGTACGCTAGGATCTTTGTGGAGATTCGGGCAGGGAGGAGCTCCCGAAGATGGTGGAATATGAGATCCCTTCTGAGGAGGTGCTTACCCAGAAGGTGGAGTATGAATGGGTTCCACCTACCTGTCCACGATGTTCCTGCTTCGGGCATCTGGCCAGTGCATGTTCGGAGGCTGGACCTCCGGTGGAGTCTGTTATCCCTCCTAGCGCGGCTCCAAAAGCCCCCTGCGATATGGATCTCAGAGATGATAGCGGAGCGGAGGTGGAGGTCTTGGAGGGGGAGGTTACTCATCCTGTGAGTGATGGCGGTTTGAGCCTCGTTGTATCTACTCAGCCTGCTCCCACGGGTGGGGTGATGTCCACTGGCAAGGGGCTAAGTAGTATAGTTACTAGAGGTATGGTGGCGTCGGAGGGTGAGGCACGAGGGGAGGACGGATCGTCTGGAGGGCAGGTTTACTATAGGAAGAGACGTGCTGTCGGCCTGCTGAGAGATGGTCCCTCCATGGTGGTGGGACATACTACAGACAGAGAGGAGGCGGTGTGTGTTGACAACCCTGCCTGGGCTTTGGTACTATCTCAGGTCGCTCCCCATCAGACGGTTCCGACTGGGATGGAGGAGGATTCTTTAGCGACGGATGCGGCACCTTCCCCAGGTGCCGACCCGGGAGTTTCACAGGGGGACCCCACCTCTCATTAATTAATGGCCATTATCGCCTGGAATGTGAGGGGGGCGTGTTCGCTAGGGAGGTGGAGAGAGATTTGTGGGGTGCTCCACAGGAAGAAATGTGACATCTCTGTTCTATTAGAATCCAAGATCAAAGGTGAGAAGACCCCTTCTCGTCGGACCCCTTCTCATTGGGCCCAACTGCACAACCTGGTCCTTTGTGACATGGCCAGGATTTGGGTTCGCTGGAACTTGAAGAGTTGGGATGGCGACTTGATCCTGATGACGGAGCAGTTGATTGCCATCTCCTTTGTGAACAAGGGTGGTTTCAGGTTCTTGCTGGGGCTGTCTACGGCCACAATGACAGAAGGAGACGGGAGTCCCTATGGAGCGACATCTCCCGTGTTTCATCTGTTGCTGACTCGTCGTGCCTTCCTCTTCTCTTGATCGGGGACTTCAATGTCCTTCTGCATCAAGGGAAGAAGCTGGGTGGTCGCCCGGTTTCAGATTCCATCCTCTATGATTTCCAGAGATGCCTCCTGCTTGCGGGGCTTCGGGGATTGTCTCGTTCAGGCTTCATCTGGACTTGGCACAACAAAGCAACTCATAACAGGGTTGCTTGTCAGCTGGATCGTGCTCTGGGCAATGGGGAGTGGTTCCGGCACTTTTCCAACACTTCGGCTGAGGGTCTGGCAGCTGGGACGAGCGATCATTCCCCCATCAGGGTTGGCTTCACTGCTCGGTCTCTTGGGAAGTTCCGTCCGTTTAGGTATAACAACAGTTGGTATCTCTCGGAGGGCTACCTAGAGGTTGTCGCTGAAGGGCTTACTAGCGGTCAGGAGGGGACGGCTTAATTCCGTTTGGTTCGTCGTCTCAAGGCTACGAAGAGAGCCCTTAGGAGTTGGGTGAAGGGGTTGTCCAAGTCCACCTTAGAAGATAAGGAGCTGGAGTTGCGGACCTTGCAGCAGGATATGCAAGCTGACATGCTTAATGGGGACCTGGCAGCTAGAGAGAAGGAGCTGATCGGTGAAGTCAACATCCTGAGGCTACAGAAGGAGATTAGCTCGGCCCAGCGAGACAAATGTTCCTGGCTGAAGGATGGCGACCGCTGCTCCAAGTTCTTCTATGATGTTATCCGGACTAGACAGAATAGGAATCACATCTTCCAGCTTCTTGATGCGGATGGCACTCTGGTGGGGACGCCGGCTGAGATCCAGGGCGAGGCTATCAGGTACTACTCTGAGTTATATTTCCAGACTGACTACATATCCGTGTTCCCAGAGGTTGTTACGAAGAGATTGGTGACTCCATATGGAAATAGCATTCTTCTTGTCCCTGTTACTTTGGAGGAGGTGGAATCTATTGTCAAGGTGGCGGATCCCAACAAGGATCATGGTCCGGATGACTTCAGCAGTGGTTTCTTCAAACGTCACTGGGACATTTTGAAGCATCAGGTCGTAGAGGTGGTTCAGAAATTCTTCACCAAAGGGAAGCTTCTGAAAGAACTGAATCACACCTTCCTGACCTTGGTGCCGAAGAAGGAGGGAGCGACCGCATTGGCAGATTTCAGACCTATTGCGTGTTGTAATTATCTTTATAAGATAATTACGCACCTTATGTGCCGGCGGATGGAGGGGATCATGCAGGACTTGGTATCTCCAAATCAGGTTGCGTTCATCAAGGGGAGGTCGATTGCAGAGCATAGCCTCCTGGCACATGAGATGGTGAAGGGATTTAGCAGACCAGGAGGGGAGAAAGCTTGTGTTAAACTGGACCTGAGGAAGGCGTATGACATGGGTCGTGACTTCCTTTGTCATCTGATGACCGCCATGGGATTCGCGGATCACTGGGTTGAGTTGATCCGAGAGGGCATTATGTCCCCTACTTTCTCTGTTCTCATCCAGGACGTTCCTTATGGGTACTTCCAGAGCAATCGTGGGCTTAGGCAAGGAGACCCATTGTCCCCTTACCTGTTCACGCTGGTTATGGAGTACTTCACTTGTTTGATGGATCTGGCAGTGCACCGTGGACGGTTGATACCTCTGTTTCGGAGGATGGTCCCTCCAGTTACCCACCTTATTTATGCTGATGATCTGCTTGTCTTCATCCAGCCTTCGACGGAGGGGTTGCAGACGCTTGCGGCTATTATGGAAGATTTGAAGTCCTTTTTGGGTCTCCAGTTGAACAGGGATAAGGGTCTACTTCAGCTCCCTGTGCCCCCGGAAGGAGGAGCGGGCTGATGTGCTGGGTATCGCGAGGAGTGATCTTCCGGTGCGATACTTAGGAGTGCCTCTCACAGTCAATTATGTGCGGGATCATGATTGCCATAGTCTGGTGGAATATGTCCAGAGGAGAGTAGAAGGGTGGCAAGCAGCAGGTCTGTCATTTGGCGGGCGCATTGAGCTGGTCAGATCGGTGATCTCGGCTGTGGCCCATTTTTGGCTGCAGTCCATCCTACTTCCTGTGGCCACTATTCGGCGAGTGGAGCGACTATGTGCCGTTTTCATCTGGAGGGGAGGTATGCATGCGATCTCCTGGGACCAGCTCTGTCGTCCCAGGAAGGAGGGAGGAGTGGGGCTCAGACAGTTGCTGGAGATTAGGGAGGCTTCTGCGCTTAAGTTGGCCTGGAGATTCATCAGCGGGGGATCTCTCTGGGCGGACTGGATGCGCAGCAGATACGTGAAGCAGGGCAGCTTTTGGACGTGTTCTACTGACAACAACCATTCAGTCACGTTCAAGACTGTCTTGAGACACAGGGGGGTGCTCAAGTCTGCTATCCGGAGGGTCATGAAGGACGGATCGGGTACGGACCTCTTGCGGGATCCTTGGATAGATCGGCGTTCGCTGTTGGACATCAGAGGAGCCTCGACTCATCAGGAGGACAGGCGTGGTTTGTCGTGCAGTCGTATCATACGAAATGGGGAGTGGAGGCCGGATTCTTATCGGTTCACTGAGGAGCTAGGTGGGAGCATTATGTCTACTGTCATTGATCCGACTTTGCCTGCGGATAGGTGGATTTGGGAGCCGACTGGAGCATCTATGGGGACTGGGGAGTTCCAATTCCGTAGCTGCTACAACCTTATCTGGCGTACTTTCCCGTTGAGCTCTGATTACGAGTTCGTTTGGTGCAAGGGTCTGGCCAGGAAGATGCAGTTGTGTGTATACAAGCTTCTCCTGGGCCGTCTCTTGACTAGAGATCGCTTGAGTTCATTTGGAGTGCCGGTTCCAGATCCCATGTGTGTGCTTTGCGGTTTGGAGGCTGAATCTATAAAGCATATCTTCTTCGAGTGCACTCTGGCATAGCAGATCTGGTCGGAGCAGAGTCGAGTATTGGGAGTGTGCGTCTCCGGGAAATGTATTGGGGACATCATCTCGGTGATCCGTGATAGCAGGGGTAGAGGGAAGGACTGGTTCCGAACAGCCATAGTTCGTATGGCTGCTTCGGTTTGGCATGTATGGCGGAAGCGAAACCGTCGGATCTTTGAGGGGCTGGTCACTCCTCCGGTTGGCATTCTCCATAACATCGAGTTTGATGTAAATGTTATGGAGAATTGATGAGTTGATGAGTGGGAGTCCCACTCTGTTTGTATGTTGTAAGATTATGGCTTTTCCTTTGGAATAAAATTCACCTTTTTTCCAAAAAAAAATATATATATATATATGTAGTTGCATGCGTTACATGAAGCCAAGAAAATTAATCAGCTCCTAAACTGTCTAAATATATTTTCAATATTAGTGATCTAGCACTTCGCTTATTATGTTACTAGGTTTTGTACAATTTTTTTGAACAGAACGCCTCTGGAATTAAAACATATTAATGGTTTCCGATGTCTTTTCTATCTGTGATAGGGACACTGATACTCTTTCTTTTACATTACAATCGGCTATGATTAGGAATTTAGGACCCTATGTCGATGAGGGTGGATCCTTAGTCTTAGTGTGAGATACAATAGTCATGGAGCAATGCAAGATTATAAAGGTATATGGATATTCAGAAGCAAAAGTTCAGTGGTCATGGAAATGGTCACTCTTGACAAAGACCACTCTAGATGCAGACTCATTTTTTCTTTCAAACTGCATACTGGTGCAGAATTATCATATAGGACTGGCAGGTTTATAATTCCGTAAGTAATAAGCACACTGTAATTATTAGTCATCATTTGCACCTACGGGATATCTGAAGTTGGAGACTAATACACTTATCTACCTTTGCTTGAACTGTAATAATACACATCATGTCCAATCTAGACTCAAGTCCTATTACTTTAGCCTTGCGGTGGGGGTGCGATGTTGAAAAAAATGATATTTGCCTGTCAAAGATAGAGTGCACCTTTCAAGTGCTTGTGGTTGATGGGCATGCTCCTTCAAGAGGACTTGAGTATGAATTAGGAGTTGCTTCCTCTTTTTACTTGCCTCAAGGTAAGACAGACATATTTTGCAACTATATACTACATATAGGCATTTGGAAGAGTCTTTAGTTTGAAAGGTTTAAGTTTCATGTGTTGGATATTTATAATGACCGGGCAATAATTTGTTTGAGTATGAATTAGGAGTTGCTACCTCTTTTTACTTGCTTCCTCTTTTTACTTGCCTCAAGGTAAGACAGACATATTTTGCAACTATATACTACATATAGGCATTTGGAAGAGTCTTTAGTTTGAAAGGTTTAAGTTTCATGTGTTGGATATTTATAATGACTGGGCAATAATTTGTTTGAACTGCCACCGCAAACTTTTGTATATCCGATTACAACGTAACCACTGAAAATAATATTAATTGCAAAATCATATATCACCACTGAAGAGCCGTCTTTATCCCAGGGATTTGAAATTTAGAGCCCTTGTCGCGTGATGAGCAGGTAGATTGTGCATTTTCTTAGTTTGAATTAGTTGACTTCATTTGTCAAACATTTGTCGATGGAGGTCCCATGAAGGATATGTTATTGCAGAACTACCAAATTTATCTGTGAGTAACATTGGAGTTTAAGAGGTCAAGATAATACCTCCAGGCCCAGATGATCAAACACATAAAAGGTAGTTTACCTTATCTAAGGCTCGTCGAGGAGCTAACAGTTTGGTAGTTTGGCAATAAAAAAAGAAGACAAGTGTCCAATGCAGCTACAGACCATTTTACTCCATGACCTGAGTATCCTGTACGAGTTCTTATGTCTTTGCAAAAAGTCCTATATTGTGGAAGAGTGCTCCAATTTCGAGCTAAACAGCTGCTAGATCACATGGAACTGGTGCATGTTCAAGGGCGTGACATTCAATGCATCATTTCGTGCAAATATATTTTTGAAGTACTTACTAAGTGATTGATTATGTCTCTACGAAAAGGGAAAGTACTCAATAGGTGATGTTAGAAACCTAAGTCTTTAACGGGCATGAAGAAAAAAAACCTTGTGTTAGGTAAGTATCTGTTTTAATTATCCTTAGGGTTAGTTAAACCTAGGGTTTCAGCTCAAAAAGTTCCGGTCTTCGGCTTAGAGAGTACAATCATATTGGCTTAAAGTCAAGCTTATGGGCCCATGCCATGGTGTAATCAGGTTAGGAATACATCTAGGTTAATCTTGCACCTTTAACTTAATTAGAACTGTTATATGCTTGCCAAGGCTTGCATGGCGCAAGGAAAATATTATTTGTGCATTCATACTGTCTTGAGTTAGCTGAGCATAAATATTTTCATCGTGTTGGGCCAGGAAAGACTTCGCAGGCTAAATTGCATATGCTGCAACCTTATACAATATAATAGAGATGGTATCCATCTAAACATATGTACACATCTAATCATCTTGTATATAGATATTCCAAGTGTTCTTATATATCTGCATACTTTTGTTCACAAATATTCAATCCTTGTGGTTTAGTTGGCGATCTACTGCATCAACATGTTATGCAGGAATATGTTTTCCATCCAATAATATACATCTTGGCTGTCAATATGGATCCCTCATATCTTGAGAATCATTGCCATTATCTAAGTGCATCATATATAAAAAATAAGTACCTTCCAATTATACAAGTGGTTTTTTGGGAGAGAACATTTTAAAAGATTCTTAGAAAAGGTAATATGACATTTGAGGGTTCAGGATATTAAATTTGTTTAGGTCTTCATGTAGTATTACACAAAACAAGTCTAGTAGTCTCAGGGATTTAATTGTGAAAACAAATTGTGAGATCAGATTTGACCCACCATTTTAACTTTCTAATACCATGTTGAGAAAAAAAATGGTAATGTTTCACCCTTTCCCAATGCGGGGAACACAATGTTATTTTGGTAGGTGGAAAATATCTTTATCATTTGATTGCTAACTTTGTATCTTCGAAAGAGCTAGTTATCTTTATTCTACTATTCTTCTTCTAGGTTGCATGAGTTTTGTAGAGCAAAATATGGTCATTGCCGACGTGCCCTTTCACTGTGCCTTTC